>CM062861.1:2348825-2492956 GCA_031772225.1 Eubasilissa splendida
AAATCAAAAAATTATAAACAACCAACTAAATTTAACTACGAGTCCCATTCTAAAATTTTTTCCTAAAAATTATTCGAGTAAATTTGTATTAAGTAATGATTTGAGTTAGGTACTAAATTTTTTTTTTTTTTAAAAATAGATTCTGGCAAAGAAACAATAATATATGTTTTAGTTAGTTATGACATCCTGAAGAAGAAAATGGTATTTTTCGAAACCGGTAGATGTATTTAAACTCAATTTAGTGGTTAATAAAACAAAGATAATAAATAAAAACATATATGATTGTATAATATAATTGGTAACAGCATAACCTAAATCTATACCTACTGCACGCCACTGCTTATATCGTACAATAATACAGACGTGGGCTCTTTTTTTCATTTTACTTTGGAGCGCAGTTTTTTAGGTACGCCACTGCTAAATATTATCCTGCGACGGCTTGAACGATCCTTTATTTTGAGTATTGTTATGCAATGCAAGTGGGAGGATATCATGCCGCGGTGTGTGAACAATCTTATCTCCATGGCGGGCCAACAGCGCGGCCCTGAGGAACCGCAAGGAGACCCAACAGGAAAAAAGTGGTTTTACTAATGAAATAAATTTAAATGTATTAATTAGAAAGATATACACGTAAAACCAATTCAATCAAAAAATACTGTTCCAATCCGGGGGACGTGCATTAACCGATTATGCTACAGCACACAGTACATTGACGACAAATTTTCGAACCTACATACATGGCACACTTACACACGTTTCCCATTGTAAAGTTTTAATAACCTATTTTGGTTAAATTTTTGTTATATCTTTATTATGATTTTTGTGACTGATAGTATTTTAATTGAACGTATAAAATAGGATTTCATTTTAGCAATACCTATTTTTGTTCAGACTCAAAGTATGATAAATAAATGTTTACTTGGTAGTTAACAGATGCCTCCAGGATTGGTCAGTGGAGGTCAAAACTGGTTTGGTACGAGCGAGACAGGCGGTTGGCCAATTGTATTATTCAGGCCTATTCTCAAAATTGCAATATTGAAACGAAGGTGATCGTTACACCAACCCTCAAAAATAGACAGTTTGTAAATTAACGTCCGTGTTATATTTGAATTGACAACTATACCGCCTTGATATCAAGGCGGTATAGTTGTAAAAATTGCCCATTTGGAATTTCCATCGGGTTGCACAAATCACGCAAACGACGTCTTTCCATTCTCGAGTTTCGACTAAAAATATAAGTTTTTGGTTAAAATAAGTACTAATACAGTATTCAAAGTTCACAGAAAAAGGTTTGTTCATAAATTACCTATTGATTTCCTCATCCGCAGCGTCGTAGTGAAGAATCACGGCCAATCCTGTTGCCATTTTTATGTTTTGACAGATTATGGTACGTTTATCTCCCTCACTCTCTCTCCCTCTCTCTCATTCAAATATAATACGGACGTTAAAATTAAATACATACTGTTTATTTTTGCGGGTTGGTGTAACGATCACCTTCATTTCAATATTGCAATTTTGAGAATAGGCCTGATTATCGTGTGATTTCTCAACTGGTTGTGTATTTTGAGTATGCACTTCCAACAAGACAGTCTTAATATGCGAACCGTGGCGGCCAAACCGTCAAGGGCGCGGCCGAAAAATAAAGAATTGTAATTGCTCGTAAACCGTCAAGGTGAGGTAAGTTGTGGATTTGCCAGTCGCAATGAGTCACTGATCGGGAGCGCACCGCGCGTTTGCGATTGAGCAATATTTAAAGTGCGGTGATTCATTGGTTCGCGCTTTTTGTGCTCACTTTAATATTCGACGAGTAAGTGACGGGCCGAGCACGCAACATATCCGGTGTCGGGTTCAAAAGTTCAGACAAGAAGGGACAATGGTTAACCAAACTCCTCCGGGACCATCAACGTCAGCAGCGACGCCAGAACATGTGGCTCAAGTTCGATAAGGAAGATTGCGGCCTGTACTGGTATAAAAAAATCAACAGTGCACATTATTTTGAAAAATAAACTACAGTTTCACCCATACAAACTGCAAATCGTGCAGTTTCTTAACGAAAATGACTATTCTTTATGTGAAAATTTAGCGAGAACGATGCTGGAACGTTTTGGAACAACACGAATGCTTGAAAACATATTTTTTACTGACGAAGCACATTTTCATATAGATGGCTATGTTAGTAAACAGAAAATGAGATACTGGTGCCCCGACAATATCCAAAAACGACAGTGTGGTGTGCAATTTCTGCTCGAGGATAATTGGCCCTTATTTTTTTTAACCAGTCACTGCTGACGTGTATTGCCGTATAATTGACAAGTTTTTGGTACCTCAACTGCAGCTGTTTCTAGGGTTCAACAACAGAACACAAATTCAGCACGACGGGGCCACTCCACACATAGCTGAAGTTTCAATGGAGAAGCTGAGGGGAATTTTTCCCAATAAATTAATCAGCTAGTACGGAGACATACCCTGGGCACCTCGGTCACCGGACCTTACAACGTGCGCCTTTTTTTTTGAGGGAATCCTCGAACAAGAAAATATCCGCCGTGAAGTTACTGCCATTGTGTTCGCAAATTTAAGAGTCCGATTGCAAGAGTGTCTTGAGAGAAATGGACAGCATTTAGACGATATTGTTTATAAAACGTTAAATTAGCATCGTTAAACTCCATTTTGTATAAATAAAATAAAAGTTTTTTTTAAAATTGAATATTAAACGTTATATAAAAATTGAAAAATAAAATCCCATGTTGCAAATGATAAAGAAAGCAAATCCAATAAATAACATTATAGTTATTTCCTAATAAGGCAGTAATTTGTAGTTAACACTAGTGTGCAGTACGTCTTTTGGTAAAAAAACCGCTCTTGGGCAAGTTTTAAAATGCCGGCCTAACAAAATACCGCCCCTAACGTGTGCAGTGTAAGTTACTTGAGCGGAAAAAGACAAACTTGCCTGCGGCGGCAAAAAGTCTAGCGCCGGCGCTGCCAAAATGTAAAATTAATGTAAGTTAGGTTAGATTAGGTTAGACAGTACTGAATCATTTGTATAACCGCACTCTCAACAACCCAATAACTCGATACACGCTAAAAAAAAGTGAGCCTGTAAATCAATGATTCGTCGTTCAAAGTGACGAATCAGAAGAATCGATTAGTTCGAAGATCCAATTCCGTGAGAAGAAGAATGAAGAGAAACAACAGCTGATACTTCGTGCCAGGTACGAGCGCGAGCAGCGCCGCCTTTTTGCTGCGGGGCGTTTGAGAATTAACGAAGTAACGAGATCCCTGCATTTGATGATGATTTGACCAAAGTACAAATATAACACACCTTAATGTTATTGTTTTTAGAGCGCCATCTATCGGAAAATCGGTGAACTTTTTTCAGTTTCAGAGAAAATTTAAACAGCTTTGAGAATCTGTCAACAGAGACCAATGACGAATCTGTCAAAAGTCCACAATAGTAACAGGTAATAGCGATAGATTCATCTTACTATTATGTGTCCGGGCTGGTGAATAAATTATATTTCTCGTACCAGCGTAGTGTCAAATTTAAAGGAAAAGTGCATCCTTTTTACACTTCGCATGAGAAAACAATGAATTTATATCTGCTTGTTATGGCTTCGGGCCTTTTATTATCTATAATCCTTTGTTCTTGGTTAATATAAACATTTTTTTTCCAATTTTTTCCAATTCCTTAGAGTCTACGATACTCTGAGTACTCTACATGCGGCTAGACCGCCTAATCTACTACTACAAGTGCATCAGCGCTAATCACTTTGACACTTTTACAAACTACCTTATTATTATAAACATCATATGTGTTTTATATTAATACATGAATTGGAAGGGTAAAAAATTACTGATAAAAAACCCTCTAAACAATTTACTGGAAGTTAAGTATTTCAAATTAATTAGGCGCGACACTTGATGTACAGTGCCGCCTTATTCTAGCATAATCCTTAAATATTTAAACTAAAATAAATACTACTAAACTTAAGAATATATTGTTTTATTGTTTTTACATATCATAAATTGGAGAGTTCTCTCGACGCTGTCCGCTTCTGTGTGCATCTCAGTCCGGAGGATCGAGCGCGTTGCTTTGCCGCAGGAAATAGTGCCTGGGCAATCTATGTTTGTATCTGAAAGGCATTAAGCTGATGTTGTGCTCGTACGAGCCGAGGTTCCGGATGAGAGGATTATCTTGAGAAGGATGGGAGCAAGATTTATGGAAGTTTGCTGATAATTTATCGAAGCATTGTGTGATAGTGTTCACCTTGTGCCGGTGGTGTAGTCGCGTCAAATTTGTTTTGGGTGAGGCGTTGTGGATGATTTTAAGCGATTTGTTTTGTATGACTTGGAGTTGCGTGTATTTCGTTTTGTGTATGCTGCTGAAGGCAGGCGCTGCGTAGGTGATAGTAGGCAGAACCATACTGTGGTATAAAATTGTCTTGTTGTGAGTGGATAGCCAGTCCTGTTGAAAATCGGACGAAGCACACCAATTGCTTGGTTCGCTTTCTGGCGTGTGTTCGTCACTATAAACATTTTTTGTTCTGAGGGAAGATTTTATAGTCCCAATTATTTTTATGGGTTCATTGAACCCGCTGGTTAACCTAAACACCGACCCTTGGAATCTCAAGTGAGCATCCAAGTAACCGCGCGTCCGTTGGCCTGACATGTTACTCAAAGTAAAAACAGAATAATATGTAGGTGTGAATTTAACTTATATCAATTGCATTTAATTTGATAAGCCGTAAATTAAGTATGCAGTAATAATAATTCACACGCCCTTTCGCAAGATGAAAAATTATCTAATTTTTCAACAGGATTTGTAACGATTAAGACTAATTAATATAATTACATTTGAAGATAAAACTTAAAATTACACATAACGTCAATGTTTCGTTCGTCGAAAATTGTCTTCTATAGGGATGGCTCCATTGCCATAGAATAGTCATCTGAAGCCATGTAGACTCTTCGGTGAGGTGTCGCCTTTTTTTCTGAGATGATGTCGCCTGAATCCTGGGTGGACTTCGCTTGTCAATGATATGGGCATTGTTTTGAGGATTTAAGGTTTGGATAAGTTATTTTTAAATATGACGTATATGAATATTATTAGATTAATAATCAATTACAAATCTGAGTGTTTATTTGTAATTGACGTTCTTCTCACTTGTACTTTATTTATTTGTATTTTATTCCTCGGCAATGTTGTTATAGCTAAGATTTATTATGTGCACCTTTCGCCTTTTTACTCCGGTGTACTTTTATTTCTGCTGAGAGTGTATATGATTTTTTCAAATACTTTTTGTTCCACTGTACTTAAATGTTTTAATTATTAGTTTATCTGATGGTTTCTCTGCTTTAAAGCGATCGGTCGGAAATTCAAACGAAATTCAGCTCCGACGGCACTTTTTCTTGCAACTTCTCTCGCATTTTATATCACATTTTTGTTCCATATATTATTAATACATATATATTTTAAAACTACACAAACATAATTATTTATTCGAGAAATAAATTACCAAACCATCATTGTTTTTGAACTGAAGAAAATTTGTCTACTTTGTACGCTTCATTTAGCTGTATGGACACGTGGGATGATTTATTTTTCTTACTTATATTATAAAGTAAATTATTATCTTTATTATATATAAAAATTATATAAATCGGACAAGCGGTTTTCTTACAATTTATATTCTAAAATACTATTTTTAAAAATAATACACATTTTTGAATGTCATTTTCCACACTTTTTACGATATTGACAACTTTTTAACGTCAACAAATTAAAAGAATGTGCACTACTCTTTAAAAATTAACATAAGAAAAATGTAAAAATTATTCCGATCCTTCAATTTCAGCTATTTAAATTAAACACTTTGTCTCCGCGCCTCTCTTGTGCATTTTTAATTTAATACATTTTATTCGCTTGTCCAGTGGCAGTACACTCTACAAAGTAATTAATAAATTGAATTAAATTATTATTACTAACTTATGCTGTGTTATTGAACACGTTTTAAAGATTTTTGCACTGATTCTTTCAATTTTCCAATGTAGGCAGGGAATAATATATACTAAATATGAATTAAATATATTAATTAGAAAGATATACATATAAAATCAATTTTATCGATAAATATTGTTGTTGCGCCACCGGGATTCGAACCTGGATCTCTTTCCTAACCGGGGAAGGTGCATTATCCAACTACGCTACAGCGACAATATTTTTAGCGACAATTTTCGAACCTATATGTTACCTTTTTGATATTAATACATTTAATCGTTCCATTATTTGAAAGAAGTTTACTCAAAGGTATTTGAGATTCGATAAAAATAAGGTAGATGGCTCTTTCAAATAACGGAACGATTAAATGTATTAATATCAAAAAGGTAACATATAGGTTCGAAAATTGTCGCTAAAATTATAATAATTAATAAATAATTATAAATTATTATAATGCTGTAGCATAGTTGGATAATGCACCTTCCCCGGTTATTTTTTTGAAGCAACGCCATGTCAACGGCACATGGTACCATGCTGAAACGTTGGCCAAGGTTTCCCAAGGAAACCGTCTACATGAAACGCGATCTGGCGGAGAAGAGAACCCAGTTCCAGACACTAGTATAATATACACCTGCCAAATAATAACAAAACAATATATACAGAGTGCTCATTTAATGTTTATGTTTCTTAGTCTTCTATTATTATTTTTTTAATATTCAAGAAACTATATTTATGCATTTTATTATAAAATTATCTTAATTTTTTTGATCTATATTAAACCAATTTGCAACAATTGATTTAACCTGTTGAATGATTTACCTTATTCAACTCTACATAAGTGAAATGAAAAATATAATTAAATTAGTAAGGATGTAATATAAATTTGTAATATACTATTTTTTTTTTGTTTCCATGCACCGCCCGCCGAACGGAATTGTTCCGCCAGGGCTCTCAGCCGGCCGGCAGCGCTACGGATAGAAATTGAATTAAATTACGTAAAATTCTTGTGAAATCCATCCGCCTCTTTAGTAGACGATCGCCTTAAAAATAGTATTAAAAATAATTTTGTTTTTAAATACCATTAAAAAGATTATTTAAATCTTTAGACAAGTTTTACAATTAAGTAATTCTTTAATAAGAAATATGAATTAAATATATTAATTAGAAAGATATACATATAAAATCAATTTTATCGAAAAATATTGCTGTTGCACCACTGGGATTCGAACCTGGATCTCTTTCCTAACTATTTTTCGATAAAATTGATTTTATATGTATATCTTTCTAATTGATATATTTAATTCATATTTCAAATATCACAGACCGTCTGTTCTGAATAATTACAACTTCACAATAAGAATGTGTTCAACTTTCCTATATATATATATATATTATAATATACCTTGTTTCCTAAAGAAGATACCCCATAGGTATCGAAACATGTAGAATAATGAATAAATAGTAGTTTAAACAAAGTATTTTGTATAATTATTAAAAGGTTATATCCTTATCTTGGCGGCAAGTGGCGGTGCTTGAATCTCCAAGACTCGGTGTGTCTGAAAATCGAGTCTCCTTCATCTCACACGAGAATAATCTACGCCTCAGGAATTGTCACGAGATATAAATCTCATCCGTGGACATGGGCCATTAGGTCAAGTCAATTTATTATCTGGTGCTGATCATTCTCAGCATTCCAAGTGGAGGGGACATTAATCAGGCAGTTGGTGACCTTTCATATTAGAACCGAGTGGTTAGGATTTCCTCTCGTTTCAAGGCAGCTGTGTATACATTTTTGGGCAGCGATTTAGTTTGTTTTGCACAGACTTAGGTCAGGTTGTGCTGTTACCGACGATACTAACTAACTATAATAGGTAGGTGGCTATACTACGTATATACGTACATCCATACTGTTACATGAGAATGAATATAAATTTAAAAAATAATCCATAGATGGTGACAGCATAGTTGGTAATAAATAATTAAAATGTTCTAACGTGATAACATATATACAACTTCCTGAAAATTTGATAGATGTGATAGCGTGGGTAAATAGGTGAACGTTACATAAGTCAGCCGATGAGAGGTAATGTAAAGCCCTGTAATGCCCAAGACATTCATACTTCCCATGTAAAAATAATAGCTTCGTCTCTGTGAGACATCTATAACTTTAATTATTCATAGCTGGCAACTCTACTGGGTGGAGTTATAACAAACAAAGAATCCATCTTGTGATTCCATTTCCCAGTCACCTTAAAACGTCATAAAAACTGGTGATTGTCCTTCCAAATTTTGTATATTTCAAGGATATTTAAGCCATTTTCTATAATCTGATTGTATTTTCTTTGTTGGTAAAAACCAGAATCTTTTATCTTTTGTGGGAGGAGAACAATCTTATTTTCACAGCTTCCGGTAAGCGTCGTATGTCGCTGCGAAGAAAATTGCGCCTATATCTGAGATGGTGGCAGATAAAAATAAAAGTTTTTTAGCCAGAATATTATATTATATGCATTACGATGATCCGATTGGATCGATGTGGTAAACGTATTACAGGAGAAGCATATCATTGTTGAGGGTGACTTTGGCGCTAGATAAAGATCCTGGTGCTCAGGGACAGGCTGAAGGAGAGCTGTTGAGTTCTGAATCTAATAAATCGATCTGGCCAGCCACCGACTTTTTCTGGACACTCGGGAGAGAGCCAAATAGACCTGACACTCTGCTCTAACGAAGCTTTAAGTTGAAGCTAATTGGACGGTGCATGGTGGTGCTGTCAACAGACATATGTAACTAATAACATTAGACATATGTAAAGGAATAGTTCGACCATCTGAACTGTGGAATTTTCGAGTTTAGAGGTGCGAACTAGAATACTTTTAAGGACGCTCTGCGAGAGCAATTGCGGAACGTACACGAGGTAGGTAAGAAGGAACCTGATTTTTTAGGTAGTAAATTCAATCAGGCAATCGTTCGGGCTGCCGACCGTGCTCTAGGCAGGACTAAGCCTGATAGGATAGCGAAAACCAGATGATGGACCGAACGCTCACCGGTCAGATACAGGCCCGCGTCAGTCGGGTGAGACAGGGCTTGGTAAATTCATCGGTGCAACAGTCTTTGACTACCGAATCACGTGCGGCCAGGTCTGCATATTCTAAAGCCGCACGAGGTGCCAAAAGAGACGTCTGGCGAAGCTGGGCATCCCAGGTTAGAGATTTAAGATTTAGTTTATTACTGAAGATGACGCATTAAGCGTGAAGTAAACAGCGTACTAGCAGAGTACTATTGTATAACGCATTGAAAACTGCATTGGCGTAGTTACTCCCTTGTCCCCATTGACTCCTGCACCTGGCCACTCTTCTCCAGTTCTCGGACACAACTTTCTGTCGCCGTTTCCTCGGTCTAGGCATCTCTGCATCATCTGGCATTCTTTCAAAACGACCTACAGAAATGTACAATTACACAATAAAATTGTCGAGCTTATATAGTTGATTTAAAATGATTTTTTTTTTCCAACATATACAGTAATTAAATAATTAAAATGTACCAACTTAAATGTCAGGCAAGTAAAAATTTAAATTATCTAAAATAAATGTAATCAAAATGCCTTCCTTTACTGTCTCTTCAAATTTTCCGTATTGTTTAAATCTTGAAGAAAACTCGTTCCTAAATTCACGAGTTAATTTAATTTCATCTGGTTTTTCGACATTTTGTTTTCAAAAAATATTCAAATTGAATTGCATACAATTTAGCTTCAAATTCTTTGTTCAAATCAAAGACGATATTAATTTTGCTAACACGTCTCAGTTTAATGTTTAATTAACTGAAATGTAAGCATAAATCTTTAAAAATTCGACATTCTTCAGTGATTAAAAAATTAACTTCACCCAATACACTCTGCGAAACTTGGAAGGAACTACCCCATAATTAATTGAACGTCGAGTTGTGTAATAGCTCTAAAAAAATTATTTTGTTTAATCCGCGTGCAGATGTGAAATCTATTCGATACATACGCATTCTATACATTACGTTAATCGTACATTTTCCCTTCTTTTATTTCTTTCACTTCATTTCTTGACCTTTTCACTTCTTCACTACTTAACATTACGTCTTCTGCCCACAACTACTTATCACGGTCCGCCTGGGAGAAGAAGATTGAAATTTTTTTTTCCTATTCCTTAGAGTCTACGATAGTCTGAGTACTCTACATGCGGCCAGACCGCCTAATCTACTACTACAAGTGCATCAGCGCTAATCGCTTTGACACTTTTACAAACTACCTTATTATTATAAACATCATATGTGTTTTATATTAATACATGAATTGGAAGGGTAAAAAATTACCGATAAAAAACCCTCTGAGCGTCCTGACCGATTGCCCGGCACTCGGAAACGGCGGTGGACGCTATGCAGCTCCCAGGACACCGAAATGGAAGGATGCAAGAAGACGGCAGAAGCAAGAGGAATCGCCCAAGGTCGACGTATTTTTTTGATGTACTAGTATTATTGTCTAGCTTCGAAGTTTAATAATCGTGCATTCTACTCACTGGACTCTGTAGTTCTCGTTCATTATTCGCCATTGGTACTGCATCATCGGCGCACAATAAACAGCATACAATCAAATCGCCCATTTTTGCTCCTACATTCATACATTCCAGTTCTTTCACACAATTATCCATATACAAGTTGAACGGCCATTGAGATATTACACAACCCTGCTTGATACCCTTTGTAATGTCAAACCACGGTGTGAATGTAACTTTGATTCTTACACGCGCTCAACTTAATTCATATAGGGATGCGATTCACCCCGCAATCAGAGAATATATTCCATAACCTTTATCTTATTAACATTCTGTAGATCTACGAAGGCACACAAAACTTTTCCGTTATCACTCTCGTAAAGAAAAAAATTAATGATTCTTGTAGTTTTCTGTTCTTTTAAACTCTGAATAAAATTTAACGCAACATTTGATGGGATGGCCCTCTTTTAATATGAAATATCTACAAGATGGTCAAGGTGGCTCTCCCCCGTCGCTAATCCGTGGAGGATAGTCCGCCAGCACACACCTCACAATTGTGCCCCACGTGTAGTACGCCTCACAATGGCAGTAATTTAAATTATTCACAACGTTTTTTGACGCATTTAAAGTCGTATGTATTTTCGTGTGCGTAAGAAACAGCGTATTATTTTACACGCAGATAATTATGAACGCATAATTTATTAATTTACCGTCATGTTACCGAGATGTTAGAAATGCACGAACTTGTGAGACTTTTTAGGGCGAACGTCAGCAGAGCTCGATAGCAAATATGTTAGAAATGCACGAACTTGTTCACGTTGAGACTTTTTAGGGCGAACGTCAGCTGAGCTCGTTAACAAAAATGTTAGAAATGCACGAACTTGTGTTCACATTGAGACTTTTTAGGGCGAACGTCAGCTGAGCTCGATAGCAAAAATGTTAGAAATGCACGAACTTGTGAGACTTTTTAGGGCGAACGTCAGCTGAGCTCGATAGCAAATATGTTAGAAATGCACGAACTTGTTCACGTTGAGACTTTTTAGGGCGAACGTCAGCTGAGCTCGATAGCAAAAATGTTAGAAATGCACGAACTTGTGTTCGCATTGAGACTTTTTAGGGCGAACGTCAACTGAGCTTGATAAATCAGTATAAATGATATATATTTATGTACGAAAAAATTGAGTATAAAATGAAATGTGGATATCTTATCCGTGAGTTATATAATTAAAAAAAAATCTGACGTTTCATTACGTCTATTGTATTACGTAAATAAGGAAAATATATATATATATACAAATGATTTTAATAACCGCCGACGTTAAAAACCGGTACCTACTGTAAATGCATATATATTTTTTTTAATTCAGCAATTGATGGCTAAATAGAGTGCGTCATCTTATATAAACTTTAATAATATTGATTTATGCGATATATACATTCTTCGTTGTTCTATTGTTAATCTTTGCCAAATTGCCAAATTTGCCAAAAGTATATTTAATATTGTTATTTTACTCACTAGTCAGAACTGATGACTCTAATGCTATGATAGATCTCTTCCATGCACATGCTATCGCTAGCGTACAGTGAACCGAGACACACGATGGTCACATGTCGGGACTTTGATCTGGAGATACTCAGATAAAATTTTGTAGACAGATTTCGCACAAGACACGATCTTCGATTAAACAGCAATTCTAGAAACGCGCGTCGCCATTTATGTTTAAAAAATCAGATTCTCATTGAGTTGACATATATGCTGTTTCAAGGAAAGATGAATTATCAAATTTGGTCTATAGATGGCGATGGTGTGGTGGCACTCGAAGCGAGTCCACATAATAATATATATACAACTTTAATTTTTTTTTTGATAGATGTGTAGATTGATGGGGTGAGAATGGTGAACGTTATATTTATATAAAGTGAACACTTTTAAGCTAGCCCTGTAATTACCCCCATACTTCTATTAAATGTAATAAAATCGTGTAATAAGATATCTGATATTTAATTATTTATATATAATATTCAAATCTGCAACAAATCCAACCAAAGCATGCCCCATCTACAGCTGTGTGGATGGGATGTAGAAAGAGATTATCCTGGGCACACTTCGGGCCGAAGAAGATCCGGAAGAGTATCAGGTTGCATCTGGCTGGAGAGACCCTGGAGCGGGACTTGCGGAGGTGCATTCAGAGCCGGGTCTCATCTGATTGAGGCCACTATATGTCAATACTGACGAAAAGGAGACAATAAGAACAATTTTGTTGTTACATATGTGAAAATAAAACACTTGTTTTTTATTCTACTCGTTTAATTTACTTGAGGCGCGTTTCGCCTTGCAAATACATTATCAGTCTAACAATTTAACTCAACAACTGTTCAAAGATCTTAAGTGAAACATTGTGGAATTCAATGATTATTTTGTTTTATTCCACTATATTTTATTGTGTTAAACGTTGGAACGTTTTCGGGAACATCTTCCCATTATCAATATTATAATTCAACTAAAATTAAAACCACTTTTATATATATGGTGTGTTTGGAGTTAACTGAGGTGGGGGTGGGGGTGGAGCTAAAATGGATTAGAGAGGAGATGTAATGGGCGGTATTTTAATATTTATTGTTATTTTTATTATTAAAACATTTCTAAATTTTCTAGAATGTCTATTTTTCGTCCTTTGGTGTAACTATGTTATAAGTTGTAAATTACTATTATCAAATGAATGACCCTCCCTTCGTTAGTTCCAAACACACCGTATATGACTGTCTGAAAGTGTTTTCAGTTTTAGTTGAATTATAATATTGATAATGGGAAGATGTTCCCGAACACGTTTTAACGTTTAACGCAATAAAACATACAGTGGAATAAAACTGTGCTTTAACTCAATTTACAAAATAATCAACAATTTGTATTTATAAATATGAAATAAATATATTAATTAGAAAGATATACATGTAAAATCAATTTAATCGAAAAATATTGTTGTTGCGCCACCGGGATTCGAACCTGGATCTCTTGCCTAACCGGGGAAGGTGCATTATCCAACTATACTACAGCGAAAATATTTTCAGCGACAATTTTCGAACCTATATGTTACCTTTTTGATATTAATACATTTAATCGTTCCATTATTAATTGATTTTATATGTATATCTTTCTAATGAATATATTTAATTAGTATTTAAAATATCACAGACCGTCTGTTCTGAATAAAAATGAATTGATAATTCTGGCGTGTGCTATCAGTTTACTCAAAGGTATTTGAGATTCTGTAAAAATAAGGTAGATGGCTCTGTCAAATAATGGAACGATTAAATATATAGGTTCGAAAATTGTCGCTAAAAATATTGTCGCTGTAGCATAGTTGGATAATGCACCTTCCCCGGTTAGGAAAGAGATCCAACAACAATATTTTTCGATAAAATTAATTTTACATGTATATCTTTCTAATTAATATATTTAATTCATATTTAAAACTTGTAATTATGACTATAAGAGAATTTTCACACATTTTGAATGCTTCTAATTACTCTTCTTATTAACCATTCTGCTTCCAATACTAATGATATTTTTTAATAATACGAGTGATTTGTAGAAAAAAATACAACAAAAAAAAATGCACCAATCAACAGACAGACGATTGACGTTTGACGCACATCGAGTCCAGTCGTGAAATTTATAAAAATATCATTATAACGTGACGTATCTAAAATTGCGCCTAATATAAATTAAACAATACAAAACTGTAGGGAGACATTCGTAAATATAGGTGGCATATTCCGGATTAGGTTTAGTCACACACAGCGGTAACGTTAACAGTTCAAACTAACATACAATGCGAACGATTAGAATACAAATTAAATAAACCAGTTAGTGACACTTAAAATACCAATCTAATTTTATTCATACATAAATATGAGGAGAACACATTCATATTGTAAAGTTGTAATTATTCAGAACAGACGCTCTGTGATATTTTAAATATTAATTAGAAAGATATACACATGTAAAATCAATTTTATCGAAAAATATTGTTATTGCGCCACCGGGATTCGAACCACTTGAAATTCTTTCCAAACCGGAGAAGGTGCCATTATCCAACTATGCTACAGCGACGATATTTTAGCGACAAATTTTCGAACCACCTTTTTGATATTTATACATTTAATCGTTCCATTATTTGAAAGAGCCAATCGTACCCACCCATGATGTGCTACACGCAATTAAATCGATTTTTTTATAATACTATTTTTAGTTTTTCTATGTTTTCGCATATATAAGTATTTAAAGATTTTAACGTGCGTCAGAGTTCAGAAATTATTATAAATATACAGCTTATTGTAAAAATAAACGTAAAAAAAAAACACAAAATATAAAAAAACTCTTGGTTTGGTATCTATACAATGTGTACATATGTGTATGATTGTATGTATGCGTACGAATTTGGGTTTGTGGCGCAACAATATTTTTCGATAAAATTGATTTTATATGTATATCTTTCTAATTAATATATTTAATTCATATTTAAAATAAATTTTTTACTATACTTAAAAATTGATCAAATTGTGATTTTAACACAATAGTTTGCTTTAGTATTTTGTATTCATAATTAGGGCAGTGACATTTTCTCTATTTAATGGGAATCTAAATTTATTGTTACCATTAATACTAAATAAAATTGAACCTACGAATATTCCCTGGTATACCACAATACTATTATTAACTGTATTTAAAATATGTATTTATTTTTGTAAAATGATGTATTTTTTAAAAATAAAAGTTTATAAAATATGAAAAACAAATTGATATTTTTTTACAAATTATGATAACACACCTTTGGCACTCGGGTCTAAGAGCAGAAGAATATTATTTGGAGAATTATTTCAATTCAGTTGTTACTGATTATCAAACAATTATTTCAATAAATGAATGTGCTACATATATGCCTAAGTGATCTCATTTCCACTGTATTCAGTCTACTTTCGTTCCTCTTCTGCCAGCTCCAGGCATCACTTCCACACCATTGTGAACTCCTTTACTGTCGTGCGTCACATGTTCCGACATCGTTGACCTTGTAACCCATGCCCTTTTGTTTATTCTACTAATTGTATAAACACGTTTTAACATTGTACTTACAGGGGCATCAAAGACCTATATTAAAATAATATTATATGATTGAATAATAAATGTGCCGCCCCTGAGTTGAGCGCCCCGTCCCCTGGTACGACTGGTACAACCCTGGCACATTATCTATAATCAGCAACGGTTATGAAATTCCCACGTTTTCCCTTTCCAGAAACCATAACTTAGAACACAAGTGGATACAAAGCGCCTGTGCCTTGGACATATTTCACCATAAAATCCACACAACATCCAAAGCGTCTTGATATTTGTTGGATTATTGCAAATGGAGTGTAATATGTATGCTAAAATGACAACTTTTCTTGCATCAATTTCTTTCTCTCGAAGAAATATGATTTAGCCTAGATTTAGCTTCTAGAATTCAGGGATTATTAATCAATTGACATTACGAAGAGCTTTAATAATATGAACTACTCGGGAATGTAAACTCAAATCGTTTAAAATACTAATTAAATGTATTAATAAGAAAGATATACATATAAAATCAATTTTATCGAGAAATATTGTTGTTGAGCTACCGGGATTCGAACCTGGGAAGGTGTATTATCCAACTATGCTACAGCGACAGTACTTTTGATGACTGCCTTTTGACAGTTAATTCAAAATGGCGGGTGAAGATCAGCTGTTTGTTTTGACACTTTTTTGACGCGATCTATTTGACGTTTACTATGGTTAGTAATATCAGCTGTATTCAAAGATCGCTCAAGATAAAATTGATGTGAGGGTTGACGTTTTCAGGATGGCGCCTTAAAATCAGTCGTAGACGTGATTTAAAAACAACATGTCTGCCTCAATCGAGATAATATGAGTTTTTTGATTATATTAGTTTAAGTGCGATATTAATTTTGAAAAATTCTACTGATAGCAGAATGTATTACGCATTTAAAAAAGGATTCCTTATTTCTTCTTCTTCTTCTGTTCCCATCACACTTGGTTTATTAATTATATTGGTTAGTTTAAGTTCGATATTAATTCCGACAAATTCTACCGATAGCTAAATTTATTACGGTTTTAAAAAAAAGTTATCCTTAATTCTTCTTCTTCTTCTTCTGTTTCCAGATCACAATTGTTTTTTAAGCTTTCCTCAGCCATTAATAGCTCAATATTTATATTTAAAAGTTCCGGTGATAGGTAAACGTGTAACGCATGTATATTTGTATCTTTTTCACATCTTCGTCTTTTAATTTAGCGAATTTTTTTATTTTTTCAATCTGGAGATTGACAACAGAGTACTGTAGCTCTTCTCTGCAGAGTGCGTTTGCAACCTTGCGCTTACACCGTTGAGAAAATATAATGTCTGTCAAATATGTTTTCGGAGACTAAAACGATTTGTTTTGTCGCTAAATTAGCATTATTTAGGTGCGTATTTAAATAAGTCTCGTGTCATCATGTTTATCGGACACATTCGTAAGTGTTCAATTTAATTTTGGTGACGTTTTTATATATTGTTTTCTTTGCGCCTTTCGCATTTAGTAATTATGTAAATTATTAAAAAAGTTTCTTTTGTTATTCTATCTGCATAATTTAAACATTTTAATCCACGGTCACTAGTAATCATATAAATGCTCAGATATTTCACGTTTTATTTGAAATTTGGAATTTGGAGTTGTCCGCCGGCCGGAGTCGTGACAGATATTACCTACTCACCTTTTTTTACCGATGATGAGTTCGTCACTTGCGGAAAAATGAGAAAATTATTATTTTTTTAATGTTAAGTTAAAAATCGAAAACGATTTCAAATATTAAAAGAAGTTTAATTTCAACAAAAGATTATATTATAAAATAAAAGTAGAAATCAAATAACTGGCGACTTGTTAAACTAAAATTTTAACCTTTAATATGCAATGTAGGCAGTTTTTAGGTTATAAAAAATAAAGAGCTCAAGACAAAATTAGACGCTTGTGCTCGATTCAATTGGAATATTAAATAATAATTAATACTAAATAACGACATTAATACTTGGATGACAGGGCCGTTTCTACCGATAGGCAAGACCAGGCGACCACTCGGGGCGGCAAAATTTTAGGGGCGACAAATGGGCGGAATTTCTTTTTCAATCAAACAAAAATTATAACATGGCACAGAATATTATTTGATTAGTAAACTGCTGCAATAGAAGCCCTTTACTATTGAGAAAACAGTAAATAAGCTTAAGGGCGAACTTTCATTTTTCCAGTTTGAAATTCGATAAATTCTACACGAATTAGATATGATTTCAAGACAAGGTTAACACAGTTAGTCTCTTACAAGTTCTAGAGAAATAATTAATGACGTTATTCATTACGTAAATAATTCGAGAGAGGAAAGTTTGAATAGAAAGAGACGACAATAAAATTGTAGATTTTCTCGCATTCGATACAAGTGTTAAACATAACTCGTGTCGGAAATATTTTCCACCTTTTTTCATATTGATACGTGGAATCGTATAAAAATGTGTGTTGTCATTTAAATTAATTAATCGAAAATTAAATCATTTATTACAGTATATAATTAAGTATGTAATTAAACTTAGTTTTAAGTAGTAGCTGAAGCCTCAAGGCGTGTGAGTAAATATAATATATTATTTAAAAATGTATTTTTTCCCCAAAATTAGGTATTTTAAAACGTGGAGAATTGGTAAACATATGTCCTGCAAATTTAATGGTTTACAACGAAATAAATTTTTAACATTTTATTAATTTGTTTGACATATTATATTAAATAATGTGTATGAAACAACGAAATTTATTATTATTATTATTATTTATTATCTCAAGCTTTATCGGGACGTATTAAAACTGATCATAAATACAAAAACACGTATATAGTTAAATAGAAAATCAAGGGAGACAGAATATAAAATTATATGCGAAAGAGAGAGACAAAATACATATACAGATAGACGGAACATTAAGGGAGGGGAAAATAACCAATTTAATATCAACACTGTAATTTTATATTCTACATACACGACAAAGTTATGGCTTTCTACGAAAATATATTAAAAACCTTGGGACTATTGAGATTAGATACAATTTCAGTAGAAATGATACGGCTTACCAGCTTGACATTAGAGATCTTATTAAAGAATTTGCTCAAATAAAAGGAAGGACGTTGGATTAAGAGGAAGAACACTATTGAAGTTAGAAAAGAGAAATTTTTAAACTAAATAATTTAATGTTTGATGTGTTTTAATGTTTAATTTTGAATAGCCTGGATGACAGGGGGGGGGAGTGACGCAGTGACGCTAGTAAAAGGGAGGGGGCGGCATTTCTTAATTCTCGTCCAGGGCGGCAAAACACACAGAGACGGCCCTGCACTTGGATTAAAACAATGCAACCGCGACCAATTTATGACTATGGTTTTATTCAAAGGTACTCCGTAATACATAGTGGATTGCTTTTTAAAAATGGAATAATAGATTTGAAATATTACAGAATACATGTTCTAAATTTATCGATATCGTGTTTGGTCGCTGTAGCGAAATCGCACAGGAAGAGGAAGAGGTTCTGGTTCTCCATCAACGTTCTCCTCGTTCATCTGTTCCATATGACCAAACATTTCCTTTCTTAATCTTACTCATTATACTAAAATCAGCTTTACATTATTTCCTTAATTCTTCATTCTGTCATAAATAGCCACATCCACATATATACGCCTGAGTGATCTCATTCACTGCATTCAGTCTACTTTCGTTCCTCTTTCATGCACCAGTGTCGGTAACAGGACTCCAATGTGTACCGCTAGTCTTGCCTCGAATTGATTAATTTAATTTGTTATCATTAACTAAAATTAGTTATTGTAAATCAATTATTTCATTTTATACTTTATACGATTTGCTATTCAACAGAAACAAAACACCGAAATTTATATTAAAATTCACTCGAGAAAACATCTGTGACCAATGTTCATCAACTGAAGAAAGAGGCTGTATCAAGTACCTTGGAATCATAATAGATAACAATCTCAAATGGAAAGAACGTATTACTAATCTCACAAACAAAATAAGGAAAACTGCCTACATATTTTTTAGACTCGGAAACATCTTATCACTTACATATCTGAAAATAATATATTACGCGTTTGTACAGTCACATTTGCAATACGGTATTATTGGATGGGGAGGTGCATATAAAACTTCAATGTCACAATTAGAAATCACTCAAAAAATGATAATAAAAACTATCCAAGCATACAACTTTTCACAGATTTTAAAGTACCAAAAATAGTAGACATACAAAAAAAAATTAATAATTCAAATTTTCAATATTAAAAATCATTAAATTTTAGAAGCGAATTCCAATCTACAAGATATAGAGATCAAATTGATATCCCAAAACTAAAATATACCGCAACTCAAAATCAATATATTTATCAAGGTATCAAATTTTTTAACAATCTCCCCATCACAATTAGAAAAATTACGGACTATCATACATTTGTAACTGAAGTTAAAAAAATATGTACACAGACTAACTGAAACATAAATTAACTCGAATATACTCCTTCTCTATACACGAGTCTTACTCTCATAGAGAAGAAACAAATGTTAAAATATATATATCCACTGATTATTGAAATTGTATTATATTTTTAATATTAATAAAAAAATAAAAAATGTGCCGAGTCCACAGATGAGATTTCTCTCGGAGATTCGACTACAGTGTGCATAAAAAACGCTACAGTGTCCATGTCCGTGTCCAGGAAAGGCCGTGAAGGCAATTTCAAAGATTTAATTGAGATACATCTCAATACCGCATATACGTAATGAGATTGTGTTCTGGTAATCAGCTTGAGAATGTTAAAAAGAGACAGACACTCAAACCATTGTGCATTCCACGAGATTTAATAAACGCCTTCGATAGCTAGTTCTCACGTTTCCGATTGACAATAAGGGCACATATGATATAAGAACGCTGCACTAACATTTTTATTGTACTCGCTGTCTTTCTGGTCCGATGTCGTTGTTCTTTTGGCTGGGTAGATTTCGCGACCGACCGAAGTGCGCACCCCCGACGATCAGTTCATTTGTACATGTACTGTACTGGGCAAAAAGCACGGAATGTAATTGATCCGCCTGTCGTTTACTGTCTCATCCATTCTCCGAAAAAGGCGGCAATACGCACACACACACACACACACATGCACAATATTATAAAACAGGTAACCCAGTAGTGGCAATCGGAGCAACAAGGCGTGTATACATATCTAATTAATTAATAAGTTAAATATGAATTAAATATATTAATTATAAAGATACACATATAAAATCAATTTTATCGAAAAATATTGTTGTTGCGCTACCGGGATTCGAACCTGGATCTCTTCCCTAACCGGGGGAGGTGCTTTATCCAACTAAGCTACAGCGGCACTATTTTTAGCGACAATTTTTCGACCTTATATGTTACCTTTTTTTGAAATCAATACATTTAATCGTTCCATCATTTGATAGAGCCATCTACCTTATTTTTACAGAATCTCAAATACCTTTAAGTAAATCTGATAGTAGACGCCAGAATTATCAATTCATTTTTATTAAATTTTGGACACATTGATACAACTGTATTATTTTTTAGGAGAACACATTCTTATTATAAGTTAAATATTAGTCATGATTGCAATGACATTTAGCGTTTAACATACGCACGTGAAGTATGGTACGAAACGGTGAATCCCTGAGACACGTCATCTCCCAAGCGTCACTCACATGAGAGCGAAATTGTCTCGAGTTAAAAATATCTTTCGTTGACACGCATCATTACAAAAACATGTATGAGTAAAGAAATCATTTTTTTGTTGAGACATTGACGTGATAATAACCTTCTTATATTCTGAGACTAGTTCGACAGTGCGTAAGAGTTACACAATCAAATTTGTGTGTTGGAATGTTTCATTTATATTATTTATTATATCTGGCCATTGTTAATGAATGCAAAATTGGGCAAATAAGTAAATAATTTCGGATTGCAATTTTGCCCAGTCGGCCTAATCTGCCTAATGCCGGCCCTGTGCACTGTGCACTGTCCGGTTTGTCCTTGAGCGGTACTCTCTAAGGCGTGTATCGGTCGCTGGTTCATATACCGGTTTGGTTCAAACTGTCAAATGACAGCAAGATCTCGAATTCAACGTGTCACTTTTAACCTTGTGGGTCATATGGGTTACCAAAAAAACCTTTGCAATGTGGTGTAAAAATGATTTTTTTTAACAGCTGCCTTATTGATACAAGGTGGCGGATCAGGCAGGCTGCAATCTGATAAGAACTACTGGATTTTATGTGTCCATAAAATCAATTATATCACATATATACTTATACAGATAGACTTTAGTGGATGGTATGCGCTGGTTGCGTCATTCTACTATGTGCATAAAATAAACGGGGGAACGGTTCATAGGTCGTTTCGCACTCGAGACCAATCTCTGAGATAAATCTCAACCGTGTAACACGGGTCGTTATAACGGAGGAAAATTTTACGAAATCAAAAAAAATGTGACACTTAACTTGTATTAAAACTTGAGTCTTATTTTAACAGATAGCGAATTTTTAATGTTATGTATACATATATATATATACAGGTGTAACACATCTTCTTCTTCTTCTTTCACGGCACTCCTTGGCCATCCTTGTCCAGTTCCCAGACCCTCGCATCGTGCTTCAGACCTCAACAGTCAGCCCGCCTCTTGCTTGGCCTGCCTCAGGCCTAGCAGACCTAGTCCACAATATTTCATGGGTGGATACCTGACTAAATTACGAGTCTAAAATGATTATGCAATATGTGCAAATTCTGTACAGTATTTAATATAATTATGAACTGATTCATTATTACTTTACATGTTTGCTTCAGGCCCTAATTAGGGCAGCAAAAAATAATCTGACTGCTCGATGTTCGATGACCAAATTTTTTTTATTTAATATATAATTTAGAATAAATAAAATATTTCAAGTAATCGAAATACACAATCATTTTAAAATGTAAATAATAATAATAAAAAAAAACATTTTGTTTAAAATCATATTAATTTAATGCTGGGTTATTTTCCAGCACACATTTTTTAGATTTGAACATTTTCATAGTTAAAAATAAACTAGAATTTAACATAGTTCGTAAAGGTAATTAATACTTGTAATAATCCGTTTTCTTAAAAAATTATCAGCTTTTTATTACACGTTTAGTAGATTAGTTAATGTTCCCTTATCCATGAATAACTCGAACATAGTATTAAATATTATTAAACAAATTGCAATTAATAATTGTTATATTAAAACAGTTAATAATTTGTTAAACAAAATGTATAAGAACAAGTTGATCAGATCATATGTTTCATACTTCAAATTCAATTATAAAATATATCCCAAATTCTATACAACCTGCTTTGTACACTAATAACAAATTAAAGAAATATATATTAAATAACAAGGATAAGGATGATATTTAAAAAAAAATCGGGGGTCTACAAATTAATTTGCAATGATTGCAATCATTTTTATATACATAAAACTTGCAGAAATTTTGATGTTTAAATAGCAACTATTCTGAATTCTCCAATATTTTGACATTAACGAGGGTTTATAAATTTTAAATACAAAAATACACATTCGAAATTTTAGAAATAATAATAAATTAAATATTATAAATAATCAAATCTTTTTTTTGGAAATAGTCACCTTATAAATTTGTTTTCATATTAGTTTTTAATTAGTTACCCATCACTTATACTTTTATACTTGTGTTTTGATCTATGCTTGCATTTTTAATTTTAGTATACATGTTAATGTATCAATTAGTAGTGGTTTTAAACAAAGTGTTATAATTCTTATTATTTATTTATGATGCCACAAAGTAATTTTGCAAATATTGAAGAAGTATTTTAAAAATTTTTCACTCATATTTTTAATATGTTCTACCCCTAAAATATTGTGCAATATATGTTTTACGCCTATGTATTATATATAAAAGTGTGTTTTGAAGACTCGTGATTAGAGCCTCCAAATATTCGCGATTCCAACTATAGTTAATGGTAATATTTTCGAATATCGAATAGTTAATGATAATATATTCGAATATCGAATAGTTAATGATAATATATTCGAATATCGAATAGTCAATGATAATATATTCGAATATCGAATAGTTAATGGTAATATATTCGAATATCGAATAGTTAATGGTAATATATTCGAATATCGAATAGTTAATGGTAATATATTCGAATATCGAATAGTCAATGATAATATATTCGAATATCGAATAGTTAATGGTAATATATTCGAATATCGAATGGTCAATGATAATATATTCGAATATCGAATAGTCAATGATAATATATTCGAATATCGAATAGTCAATGATAATATATTCGAATATCGAATAGTTAATGATAATATATTCGAATATTGAATATATTCGTAACATTTTTAGGAAAGGAACAATTTACTTCGGATAATAAATACAGAAATGTTTCAAATGTTTCTTCAAAAATGTAAGATTGGCGATTAATAACTTGCAGAAGTCGAACTCTTCGTGGAGATAAAGAGGAGTCAATGTTCTCGTCGCGTCGTGGGTCATCCGTAATAGATGATTATCTACTTCAAGACTTCCACTATTTCACTATTTTTTTTTCATACTTATCAGTATCTCATAGTGGTATTTGATGCGCTATTACTCCTTCCCTCCAACGTCTGTTTTCGGCTGCGGACCTTGGGCTGGCCACGGTTCACTGTTGAAATGCGCGAGTATATAAGACTGAAATCGATAATCATAAGGTTATTGCTGCGTTAGCGTCGTCTTCGCATTGACAACATTATTTTTAAACTCAAATTAAAAGTGTTAAAAAACAAATATTACATATATCATACATTATACCAGTGTGATTTTTTTTTTTTTTAATTTTCATTTAAAATAACTCAAAATGACTAAAGCTGGAATATTAAAGATGGAATATCTGGTGTTGGTAGTGATCGTGTTACGTGAAGTTTCGGCGGACAGTTTGGGGAATCTTTTGGACGTATCCTGGAGACTCCCGGAGCCGAAGGGCGTCCCGGCGTCCGCGTGCGAGAAAGATCTCCAGGACCTGTACACCAACCTCAGGAACATGACCCTGTGGGCTAACGAAAGTAAATATCATTTAATTTACTTTATATAGAATATGATTTTATCAATGTATCCAAAATTTAATAAAAATGAATTGATAATTCTGCGTCAAAGGTATTTGAGATTCTGTAAAAATAAGGTAGATGGCTCTTTCAAATAATGGAACGATTAAATGTATTAATATCAAAAAGGTAACATATAGGTTCGAAAATTGTCGCTAAAAATATTGTCGCTGTAGCATAGTTGGTAATGCACCTTCTCCGGTTAGGAAAGAGATCCAGGTTCGAATCCCGGTGGCGCAACAACAATATTTTTCGATAAATTGATTTTATATGTATATCTTTCTAATTAATATATTTAATTCATGATTTGTATACTGATTAACCGGATACTTATTCAATTATTCTTTATTATTAATGAACTGTGTTCTTGTCGGTGCGGTGCGTCTCCACTCTGTCCTGGACGTCGTCCAGAAGAACTCTACATAATAAATTATGCGTTATAAAATGATATTGGACTGCGCGTATTTCAACTAGAAAAAAATGTATTGAATTGGGCATTGTTTAGAAGTATTTGTATTATATAAGGTAATTATTATTCCAATAAATAATTAAATATTAGAAATATATAATATGTATAACAATGATAGAAATTTTTGAAGAAATTTTACAACTTAAAAAATGTAATATTTTATACCCTCAAAAATGCAACTTCATTATCAACAACCAATCAAATTTAACTACGAGTCCCATTCTATAATTTGAGTTAGGTACTAAAATTATTTTTTAAAAATAGATTCTGGTAAAAAAACAACATATTTTGATATTAGTATTGACGTCCAGAAGAAGAAAATTGTATTTTTCGAAACCGGTAATAAAACAAAGTTAAGAAATAATGAATTTTAACCATAAAATTTATTTTGCTAATTTCTAAAATCAATTTTATCAATTTTAAAGAGCTACAGAATATAAGTTTAAAACTTTATCGTTAACGTACTTGAATTTAGCGAAATCGGAGAAAGATAGAAAGAGCTCCAGGTTCGTATCCCGGTAGCAACTAAATATTTATTCGGTAGATAGAGTTTTTCTGTATATCTTTCTAATTGATTCATTTAATTAGTATTAAAATAGCACAGAACTATGTTCTGATAATGCAACTTCACAGCAAAAATGCGTTCTCATTAAAATAATCTCAAAATATTTATTCATTGTATTTTTATTTAAACAAAATAAATATATAAATAATTCTCTCAAGTTGCAAATCAGTCAAAGTGTATTAACATAATTATCATCTTAAATGAATTAATGTTAATGTTGAAGTTAATTAAAATTGATGACAATTCTAACAAACAAAAAAAAAACTATGCAATACTATTTAATATTTATATCAAAGTATAGAAATATATATTTTTTTTTTTTGTATTTAGTTTTATTCGATGTGCATAATGCAAATGTACATTAAGTAAACTCTTCAAAACAAAATATCATAATAATAACAGTTAATTTAATGTATTAATTATAAAGATATACATATAAAATCAATTTTATCGAAAAATATTATTTTCACGCTACCGGGATTCGAACCTGGATCTCTATTTCCAATCCGGGGAAGTACACTACCAATTGTGTTAGAGCGCCAGTATTTTTCGTGGCAAATTTTCGAACCTAAATGTTACACTTTTTCAAATTAATACATCTGTCGTTCCATTGTAATAATAAATAAATAATGTAGATGGCTTTCAAATAATGGAACGACAGATGTATTAATTTGAAAAAGTGTAACACATAGGTTAGAAAATTTGTCTTGAAAAATACTGGCACTATAACACAATTGGTAGTGTAGTTTTCCCCGGATTGGAAATAGAGATCCAGCTTCGAATCCCGGTAGCGCAAAAACAATATTTATCGACAAAATTGATTTTATATGTATATATTTATAATTAATACATTGAATTAGTATTTTTATAATCTTTTTTTTAAATACAAATTAAATGTATTAATACTGTTGTTGCTACCGGGGATTCGAACGCGGATCTCTTCCTATCCGGAGAAATTGCATTAACCGATTATGATACACCAACACTGTGCGTTGATGGCAAATCTTCGAACTTATATTATTATTATATATTTATTATTTTATTATTTGAAAGCCATCTTTTGTATCAATGAGTTCAACAATTTAATAAAAATGAATTATTAACTCTGGCGTCTCCTATCGGATTACTCAAAGGTATTCGAGATTCCGTAAAAATAAAGATGATGGCTTTCAAATAATTGAACGATAGATGTATCAATTTTAAATGTGTATAGGTTCGAAAATTTGATAAGTCAAAAAAATGTGTCATAAACTATTGGATGTATGTTTCCACGAATGATGTATGTAGACTGCCTCTCGTCCCGCAACTATTGTTCCAAAACCCTCTTCTATATGTACACACTTTATTTCATGTCTATTCATTTACTGGTCTGTGGGAGAACCGGTAGAGCGACACCACTATTCCCGTAATGTAAGCAAACACACTCACACGTGTTCTTTTGCTAATATTTTGTTCTGACAATTCATACCGGAACGCATTCCGGTTGGGGTAAAATGTACCGAAAAGACACCACTGTCACGAAGAGTCTTCGGCCTAAAGCTGTGCGGTAATGGTCCAGTCCAGTGATGGCGAACCTATGACACGCCACCGCATTTTGGGCGACACGCCAGCGTTCACTAGTATCAGAGTTATCAAAAGACGTCTACCCGGGAACAACATTTGAATTGATCACTACGTACGTACGTGTTGTTTTTTTTTTATATAATTAAATATGTTTAAAAAAAAAACTCTCGCCGACTATTAGCTTCTACCAACGACAGAATCGCACCCGTCCGGAAGTGGTGGCAAAAGGAAGTCGTTAAAATGGATGATCCACAGGATAGGTCCAAGGATAGGTCCAAGGATAGGTCCAAGGATAGGTCCAAGGATCGACCCCTGTGTCTGTTTCTTTAGTTATTCTTGCCCCGCCAAAGGTCAGAACCGCTGAACGGTCCCCGAGGTAGCTCTCGTAATTTGAGCTTTCTAATTAATACATATAATTAGTATTTAAAATTGACAACACTTAGAGCTAGCTAATAAACATTCAAGATCAACCTCCCATAATTGAATATACATAAGTAAAAATGCAGATTTGTTTTTGTAACACTTTCAATGCAGTGTGTACGTTTTGAAAGATATCGATATATTATATCGGATTGAAATGTCAATTTTTTTCTTACAATACAACGGGTCACTTATTCAAATAGAAAAACCAACGACTTAACTATTATATTATTATATTAGAAATTTCACAAAGATAATGATTTAATTTTGCGATTTTAGGCGTAATTTAATAATATAAAAATTATAAACGGTTATACTTTGTATGTCAAACGCTGAACGAAAATAACATTTTTTTTTTTGGCAATAATCGGTTTAAATTCATTATTTAAAATGGAATCTTAAGTTGTGGCATTTTATCCGTCTCATTCTCGAGTTTTAAGCTACAAAAATGTAGTTATTGTGCATTCAGGGTCGCCCCTTTGATCGGTGGTAAATTTTTACTATAGTAATCAAGTTACTTTAGTAAAAAAAAATGGCTGCTTCAAAAGTTATCTGACAATGTACCCCGCTATTTAGTGACGAGAGTCCGTCCGACGATGATCTCGCTGTTGGATTTATATTAGCACGTGGATCGAAGCTTTTTCGCCAGCAAAGTGACAGATTTCGAACGCATGGGGTGAATAAAGTCGTAAATAATGTCAACGGTGAATATTATTCGCCTTGCTACACTACAGATTGTAAATTCTCGAGATTCAAATTTCACTACAGATTAGTGATTGTGAATTCTCGAGATTCAAATTTCACTGCAGATTAGTGATTGTAAATTCTCGAGATTCAAATTTCACTGCAGATTAGTGATTGTAAATTCTCGAGATTCAAATTTCACTATAGATTAGTGATTGTAAATTCTCGAGATTGAGATATCTCTTTTTTAGAAATTTTGTGGATTTTCGAGCATTTTCAAATTGTCATTAGGAATATCGTACATTAATTTTTTGAAATATTTTAATTAAAAATACTGAAACAATACTAGACAAAACTTTTATATTTTTTTTATAGATAATGAAAAATTATACAACAAAAAATAATATTTATAAAAATATATCACGAATCACGATTTATAACAAAAAAATGTATTTTTAAGAATTACGATAGATAAATTGAATGAAGAATTTAATCTTTGAGAAAATGACTTTTTAAAACAATTATTGATTTATCTTGTTCTTTTTTCGACATGAAATTTTCAGAGATTGAAAAAGTTTCTCTCATCCCGTGTAGACGTTAGCTTACTTACTTACTCACTTACTCATCATCACGCCGTTTCCCCGCGGGGGTAGGCGGTGAGGATAGAGCGCCACACTCTTCTGTCTTGGCACACAATTCTCGCCACATCCACATTCATACATGCTCGCCGATTGTGGAGGCTTTTAACAGAACCATCCTCCATTAACCTTGACTTGGCCGTACCGAGTGTTCCGCGAACGTCCTCTTCCATATGACCAAACGACCTAAGTGATCCTTTCTTAATCTTACTCACTATACTAACATCAGCTCTACATTCTTTCCTTATTTCTACATTCTTTGCTCTGTTATAAATAGATTTGCCACTTATACGCCCAAGTGATCTCATTTCCACTGCATTCAGTCTACTTTCGTTCCTCTTCTGCCAACTTCAGACCTCACTTCCATACATCATTGTCAGTACCAGGACTTCATTGAGGCACCGCTAGTCTTGCCTCGGTTGACAAATTTCCGTTAGATATAATTCCATTCAAAGCGCGTTCACTTTATTCCCTGCAGTCACCCTCCTTTCGATATCATTCTCAGCCTTTCCGTTTCTATCGAACATACTTCCCAAATACACAAACTCATCTACTTGTTCCAAACATTCATTACCTCCAAGTATTTAGCTTTCCTCCTTCTCGAATACCATCACTTTCGACTTGTTGACATACACAATGAGGTAACATCGTACATTCTACTCACTGGACTCTGTAGTTCTTGTTCATTATTCGCCATTAGTACTGCATCATGTACTTCTTTTTTGTACTTAATGTTCTTTAGAATATTTATATGGTTTGACAATTTTCCAGCTGCTTCGTAGACGTTTATCTCTTTTGCCTATCTCCGGAAATATTCATCGTTTATTTGGTTCATCTTTGGATTATCGCTCTGAAGGACAGTGTTCTAATTGTTCAATTTACTTTATGCTATTTGCCTTTTCTATAGCCATATTTTTCTCTGGCTTGTGCAAAAAAATTAACAATGATATTAACTCCTCGGTCGCCCACGTCGTAAGTTTCCGACAGAGAAAGAGATGGGATAAGAACTGTCAGAATTTAAGTTGGCTATCGTGAGTACAGCGTACAACCACGCGACATTCCGTGTCGTCTACGCTATACGTCTATATGTCTATACCTACGCTATTTTTATGATTGCCGGATAAAAAAGATATATAGGTAGGTGTTGATTGTTTGAACCACGAAAATCACATATTAACGTGATTGGTCTGTAAGTGCTCGACCCATCAGCTCAATGACGTGGGCAATAATACCATTAGTTTTTTTTTTAAACTTTTTTAGGCCATACATTAAATATTAACACAATGAAATTTAAATCGTTCAATACGAAAAAGATGCGTATATTTTATTTTTATATGTAATTAGTATATTTTTTGTAATAGTTAATTAACATCGTAAAGCTTCTCGAAGAATCTCGTTTTCCAGACATTATTTTTATTTTGTTTTATGGGACTTATCTCTACCGTAGGAGACACGATGAGATAGTCTCATAGATTTAGTTGAGGTATTTCATAACAACATGTACACGTGTAGAAATTTTAAACCAGTGTTATTTTATTTCGTGCGATCGTTGTGTCGCTGGGGAGAATCAAAATCACCCAACTGACGAACGACATTTGGGGTACATCACCTCCACAATCGGCACGCACTCTTCATACGCCTGCGTGCAAAACGGAGCTCTCATCAACCTTAAAATCACGACGCCAGTACCGACCGAAAAACATAGACATAGAAAAAAGAGTGCGCGCCATTTCTTTCGCGGTAGCTTTGCAGACGAGTGCAGATTTATTGTGAGTAGTCTCTCATTGCTCATCCTGGTCTGACGACACGCAGACGCGCACACAAAGTCCGTGTTATAATTCAAACTAACATGTAAGCGCCGGTGTAATTTACCCAGGAAACGCTAACACATAATCCTCTGATATCTCATCATAACCTATCTGATTGAACAAAGGAATGTAGGCATTTGGGAGAGAGATAGGAATATGGAACAGGGGGGCTGCCTTCAGAACCAACCAACCAGAATCAGGAAGATACACGACCCACCTGAGAATTGCCCCTTTAGGTATCTGGATTTTCTTCTTTCATTGGATCCACAGGTCATCTGGCTCCAGTAAATCACACATCGTTGATAACGCGAAGTGGGATGACACAATAGCAAGATGCTAACCGTTTTTTTTTGGGAGCGATGTTTTTGTCTCTTATTTCTATTAATCAGTTTTACTTCGATACGAGAGTTTTGTAGATGTCTCCAAGGCTTTTTTCACATTTAAAAATATTAACTTTTTTAATTGGAAAACTTCTTATGTTACTAATGCGATTGAAAAATAATAAAAAGTAAAGTCGCGATGTAAAGAATGCCTTTCTGCACGTACACACATTTTTTAATAAGTCATACTAAACTAATGGTTAGTTGATGCAATCCGAACCGGAACAAGAAAGGAATATTGGTGCATCGTGCAAACATCTAATTTATGAAATTTACTACTAATCTTGTGAATAAGTTCAATATTAATTCTAATTGTAGATAAAATATGCGTGAAAATATATATTTTTGGTGATTTTTAACGAAAGTAATGACAGCGCGGATTCAACGTCCATCGTAGCCGGTTAGAGCGGCATATTGAACTTTAATGGATTATTAAAATTATCGACTTTGATATAAAACTTTGTTATAAATAGTAGTCCAGGCCTCAAAGCATGCGAGTAAATAATATATATTATTAAAAAAACGTATATTTTCATTAAAACGAAAGTATTTTAAAAACGTCGAAAATTGATATGTCCTGCAAATTGAATGGTTATAACTCTATTCGTTTTTTAATTTGTCTTAACCAAGATTTATCGTTTATGCAAGAATTTTCCATATTTAGGCAATTTTGTGGCATGCAGAAAATGTATCTAATGCTCGCTGTTTTTCTTATGCTTATATTGTCTTAATTATGGCAAATAATATGCAGTTTATTAGTTTTAAATGAGTGTAAAGGTCCTATCTAAGTAATAGTTTAAAAAAAAAGTCAAATCTATTGAATAACTTTTGATATAAATGTTCCGTACAGGAAACAAGAACTGTATGCAGGGGTGGTTCGCCGGTTCGCTCTGGTAGCTCGGACAAAATTATCTGCAGCGTGGTGCAGCGGTCCAGGGGGGTCCAAAATCTTGTCCAGTGTAGCAGCCGATGTCAGGGTGAATTTCCAGGTCCGTGATCCAAAGTCGAAGCCAAGTCAGGAAGCCAGAAGATCCAATAGTTCAAAGTAGTAGCAGGGTCGAAAAGATGAGATGAATAAAAAGTCGTAATTTGCTTATCAAGTCCAGTGGTGCGAGAGACGAGTGAGACGAGAGTGCTCTTTGCAGCCACTGGACCATTATTTATTTTACATCTAAAAATACCACGAGCGCTACAGGCTCCAGGAGATCTCCTCCAATCAAAATGCCGGATCCGTCCCCCTGCCGCCCCGCTGCGGTCCAGCGCAGCCACCCCCTGGCGGCGAGATCTCGAAACTTGGTTCATTTTTCTCGCCGCACAGTTGAAGACGGCAGACTCCGAATTTCTCCGGCATTTCCTCTCTCCTCTTTACAATTTTACTTTCTCAGGCACCGCGAGTATTTTATCTTATAGTCTTTATTGCTCCTCGCGATGCCTGATAAGTCTTATCCGGGGCGATGGCCCGGGGAATTAATTATCGCACCTCAAACTTGGAAAACTCGTTTTCGATGCCTAAATGATTTTTGAGGTGCATAATATTATCGCCGGGCGATCGCCCCTTCCATTCTCTTTTTATTGATATCATATTTTCATTACAAATAATTTTCTACGACTAGTTATCAGCAAAAATAAGTGCGGCATAGTCTGCGCGCCGGCGGGGGCGGAGTCTCGCAGCGGCCCGCTACCCCCTCCACTCGGCGGTCCGTTGGCGCAGTGGCGTGGAAAATCCAGTGGCGCGGGGTGCCGGGCGGAATGTTTCTGTGACGCGGAAAAAATGGCCTCTTCTTATTCATTCATTTCTCGGGCCACTTTTTCTCGCGTCCGCAGTTCGCAATGCTGTGCGGAACAATAAATGAATAATAAAAACCCACATTTTTGTAAAAAAATGCGAAAATTTGAATTATTATTGAAAGTCACGCCTTAATTTATTCAATCTCAACCAAATTCAAGTAGTTGCCTTCTATATCTTATTATTTATGTATTATTAATTGTTTTGACGTTTATCAGCATCAACGTGTCGTGTTTACGATCATCTCTCAATGAGACTTTGATTCGTACAGGTACTTTACCCATAAATTTAAAAAACTACTTATAGTCATCGTATGTTTTGCGCACGGATTAGAAAGACGTATCCGGCCGGCGTAAAATGCCTGAAGCAGATGATGATGATGAGAATAAACTATATTATACTTTAAATTTTACTCTGGTGTCTGAAATATATTTTACGCTCTGTCGCATATTATAACAGAATGTCGTAGATGTAGTATCAGGAGTTCATATTTCTTTCCGAGCACAGCATTTAAATGCACAGAAAAAACTGGCCTCAGGGGTTTGGAGTTTGTCGATCGGTTTTCCTTGTCAAATAGTTGGACCTCGATGCCAAAGTGACATCTAATAAATGCCTACATAAAAACTGAAGTTGCTATGACGAAAATCAAAATGTGGCTAGATACAAACTCGCTTGGGAATAAATGGCACAAATGACCTTTAACGAGCAATTTTATCCTTAAACTACACGACTGCAAAGAAAACTATCCGAACCTAGCATGTCCGTGTCCAAAAATAGCACGCACAGATGAGGAAAAGGATTAAAAAACTTATATGGATGTCCAAAAACATACGGAACATCATTACATATGGAATAGTAGGATGAGGATGCACTACAAAAACTGCAACAAAAAAAACAAAAAATAATACTAAAGGTTATATTCACATTACCAATGAAAACAAGCTAAAATATTCAGGCCTATTCTCAAAATTGCAATATTGAAATGAAGGTGATTGTTACACCAACCCTCAAAAATAGTGTTATATTTGAATGAGAGAGAGGGAGAGAGAGTGAGGGAGTGAGGGAGATAAACGTACCATAATCTGTCAAAACTATCTGTCTATTTTTGAGGGTTGGTGTAACAATCACCTTCATTTCAATATTGCAATTTTGAGAATAGGCCTGATTGTTTTTCAACAGCCTGGGGATACTGGACATTTTAAATTACATATTCATTAAAAACGACATTTGGGGTTTCCATGGAAATACCAAAAATACCAGAACCTCAGAGAACAATTTAGCAATTCCTAGGTTGTGCACCACATAAGGCAATACAGCTATGTTTCTGTAGCACCCAAATTGTATAATTCTCTTCCTAAATATATTAAAAATATTGAGTAACACAAAAAACAGATCGAACGTATTGTAACGAAGTTTGCAAGATCTGTCGGCCGATACAAAATACCTGATAAAAGATAAATCTTTGGGACCTTCGCTTGGCAACAGCCCATTGTTTAAAAACCCGTTAGAACATGCACCGGCGACCTCGGCAATTAAGGGTTATTTTTTGGGTACTTGCTCGGGCATCATTGCAAAGTGTTATTACTAGCGACCCTTGTTGAAACAATAGTTTTTAACACTGAGCGGGACGGGACTATAGGGGATGGTATGTCGATGAGAGTGACTGTTTCTCTCGAAACTCGAGTAGTGCTAATAAACTCAAGTAGAGTAATAACATTGTTTCATTTATTTATTCTATTAATAATAGATTTCGATCAATTTATAAGAACACATTTGAAGCTTCGTTTCCTTCTTTTTTATTATTTTCAATTTCCATTCCTTCTTTTTCTTTTTTTATATTGTTAATAGCTGTAATTTCGAAGCGTAGAATTGAAATCATCCTTCGCTCTTGTCATTTTTACACATCTTTGTAGTTTATCTATGAAAAGCATGTATACTTTCTATGGTCGAGTTGTAAGAGTAACCTATGTGACAGTTACAAACTACTCACTGATTTGATAGAAAGAAACGCTACTTTGGTGTGTAATGGACGTTACTTGGATACTTGGAAGCCGCCCCCTTACCCGCTCAGCTCTGTAACTGTATTTCAGCCTCTTATTATACGGTCTGTGTCCACGGAATGAGACACGATGAGATATGTTTCAATGATTTAGTTGAATGAGTATCAGTCCTGTGTTGAGATGTTGGCTCGGAGATCACAGCTTGACATTGATATGACACAAAAGTATTGTGCGCCACGTTTCAGACACTTCAGGACACCGTGACGGCTAGCATCAAGCACATGATGAAGAGGGAGAAAATTACACATCTCGCATAGAGCATAGAGCTCACATGTAATAGTTGTTAACAAGGTATTCCTGCAGTTTTTTATCACATGTGATATGCGGAGATTTGACCTATAATGGTAGCGACCAGTGGCGTGCACTGCACACAAGTAAAAAAGCTAAAAACTCTTGCAAACAAATATAAATTAAATAATTCATCAGTAGAATCATTAGATGCGTTGTTTTGGATGTTACCGCGAACGCCACCGGAGCGCTGTATACGGGTTATTCTTCGTTTATTGCTACTACCATTGTTAGCCACTGTTTTAATCTATCGTTCTATTCAAGCCATACAATTGCTACCTACTGTAATAGAACAGTCGGAAATGAATCAGCCGATCCATGTTGTATGTAGTCCTCGTGCCGTTTCCTAATATAATGACATTTGAAAGGTTTTGAACTCGTTTACTGATTCGCAAATTTGACTACCTCACTAAACGTGCTGTTCTTTGTGTTCGAGGATAATGCATTTTTATTACGATAGATTTGTTTTACAATTTCACGGTTGCAGTATAACTTAAGTATATACATTCTGCATGCCATTGGTGGCGACGTATTTACCTGTCTAAAAATGGCAAAAAAATATGTAAATTCTTAATAATAAGAGGTCGTTATAATCCAAGCAAATACGTTAACTGTTGCGGCATTGAAGGAGGTTATTGTTTTGTTGGAACGGAAGCGTCCCCGGAATATGTATACAATTTAATAATATTAATAATTAAGTGAATGGTAATACACCGCTTACCCGGGGCTGTTTTCTGAACAAAAGCTTCCGTATCGGTTAAATAATAATCAATTAGTGTATGCGCACGCCAATACACGGCAATGCACATGGACGTCGACCTATTGTCGTTCAACTGCTTTTCTCAAATGAGACGATCGATGAAGTATTTTGATTTTCTTATCGCGCATATGCGCACTACCATATGATCCAATGTCCCTTTGAAATACAGCTAAATAGTCGAGTGATTCAAGATTGAATGCGTGACCTCCAGGTTAGCGTTAGGTCAGCCAAAGACCATTCACATTCGCGTTACACAAATATGTGTCAAAATCAGACGTGTCCAATTTTTATGATTTTTTGAGTTAACCTTTATCATACCATGACATAAAATACGCGAACGCAGCCATGCTGTCAACTCGTGTTACCGTAAATAACAGTTAGAAAAAATGTTTTTATTAGCTTAAATGGCTTTAATGGCACGAATTTACTCTAAATATTGAGCATTCAATTGTGAAAAAAATTATTAATAAAATAATTTATAACATTCATTATGTCGTACACAACTTGTCCTTCCTTCTTATCTCTTTTCATTTAATTAGTGAGAAAGAGACAATTATATTTGTGTGTTTATTGTTCTTTTCACTGTGAAAATAGTGTGTGTTCTCTGTCTTTCATATCACAAATTGTATTTTTACAAACGTATTAACTTTACAACGGATTGATTGGAAAAAATAATTGTTTTTGTACGATTCCCTTTTCATAATTGGTTTTTCACTAGTCATTCCTAAGCGCTAATATTTTCTTTAGGATTATCTAAAATATGAATTTTATGTTGCATGTATTTACTGAAATATTACAGGTTTAATTATGATGGTAGACCTGTGTTGTATGGGAATGGTTAAGTATGTACAAATATAAAGAAAATGAATGTCTACAGGATTAGCCAATCGAAATTAGATATAAATTGCTGAATTTCGTATAAAAACGAATTTAAAATTTGCTTATTACCTCAATCGCAGATATTTCCAATAGACAATTAATTCAAACCCAGTCAAATGCGCGATCTGCGGTAACTGGTCATGTTCAATATGATCCCAAATTTAACAGTTGTGGTACAATTGTTATGTTATATACCTACCCTCCGAAGCTACATCCCTATCTTTTAGTTTATCAACCTTGACCTTTCTTGATTTCAATGGTTTTGTCCAATATTATTATTTATGCTTTCACGATTATTTCATATCATATAATTTATTGATTTGTTCACCCGGTACAGAACCCGGTTTTAAATTATCTTCTATATTATTTAACGGGAGAAATATCTCCACAATTGTCTTTATAAACTATAACAAAACCCTGTTATTTTGCGTCTTACTCGAAAACAAGTAACGCGGACATGTCTGCTTTTGATTCTGGACCACATATATAAGTTATTACAACATGGTTCAATTCACAAGCTTTAAGCATAAGATTTTAAACCTAAAAGGGATATGATCTGTCATCTAGAACCACCGTAAATACATATAAGTCACTATACATTGTTATTAAGTTTTCACTGCTGCTGAGGAGATTCAAAATTACTCATCCGACGAACGAGCGTGAAGTGAAGCTCAAAACGCGAATCTCCGAGACAATGCGAAAACTGAGAAACGTCTCCAGAGAATTTCACGAGAGCAAAATCTCCGCTTCTCAGAGATTGTCTGGAATCGAAAATTCGCGAACTTGGACCAATGCAGATTTCAACAGTTTACGGCAACACATTATATGAGCATATTGACGTGCAGACAGACGTCAGACGTCATTAGCGAACGTTCTCGAAGTGAAAAAAATACCAGCTATAAATCAAACGTGTTTACCGAGAGAATCATTACAATAATACTGATAACTTTTTTTTATTGCAAATGGAATCTAGTCTTTGGTTATACAGAAATCTTGCCGCCATGAGACTTATTTATGAAGGTTTTTTTTTGTTTGGATAGACGGATAATAGATTAGTGTGCGAATTTACTTTTAAAAAAATATATATTTGAATAATAATCGCATATATATTTATATTCGATTATTATTATTGAATTCTTGTGGCCAATGCGGTGCTCTCCGAGTTTATCTCTAGATCAGAATCTCAACACACGCACACGGTACCGAAATATATCTCAATTAAACTTCTGATACATATATAGAAGCTTTACGGCCAAGTCTTTCTTTTTGTGTGCAAAATTGAAAGGAAACTACTTATCGGAATGAAGTGTCAATTTGTTTTTAAATGCGAATTAGCTGGAGATGTGATCTTTTGTTCGGAAGTACACCGTTCAAATAGAAAACGATAGACTTTATTGCAGAAAAAATAACATTAACAAATTAGTTTCAGTTTCAGAATTTTACAACTTTATAGGATTATTATTATGATCTTTGTACGTGCTGTTGAAGGTAACCAGCCAACCTCAGCCGCGCTATGTCGACAACTTGGACAACGTTGGGTTCACGTCTGCGTCTAATTCGTGGTCGTAGCATATATGACACACCCTGTTTTCATTGTCATTATTTTTCTCTTGTCATTCGGGATTTGTTGCTCATTGCCATTTACGTTTTTTTAGTGTACTCTCTCACCTTGGTTCGCTCTTTAAAATGAAGGATTATTTTCAATTCGAATATACAATACAATATGTTAAATACGTATGGCAAAATAACAACATAATAAATTCAAAATATCATTGCGTGTAACCGGATACAAAACGTCAGTCTGTCATCAAATAACATTTTTTCGTCATTCTATAACCTGTAAATGATGAAACAAAAAATACATTTTCTTCTTCGCACACACGCTAGTCTTCTCTAGTTGAAAGAGATCCGAGAGTCGAGAAAATTTCTCTCAGCATCGTGTTCGACGAGTCCAAGTTATTTTCCAGCCATAGCCAAATTAAATTTCTTCACTGAAGCCAGTCAATCAATCATTTGCAGACCACGGCCGCTGGACAAGCGCATTAAAGGACGCCATACTGCAATGTACACTGTCCTGATTTACTCAGACACACGTATCCATTCGAACGTCATCTAGGTCAACTAGAACTAATCTCACATTCAACCTTTCACATTGTAACACCAGTGCAATAAATGAGACATTTTGAATGCTTCAAGTTACCTCAATTAAGTCAAAATGGGCTTTATTTTATTTTTGTTACACAGATTTTATTCCCTATTCCATTGTCTCTTTTTATATATTTTTTTGTTTTGTACTTTATCTTATGTTTACTAATTTGTTTTCATACCTGCAATAAAAAAAAAGTTCTCACTCTTTTCTTTTTCTATGCACCGTAAAATACTTTTTTTTTATTACTAAAGGCTTAATAAAGTATTGTATCAATTTAATAAGTTTTATTAAAATTATTGTCTTATTGTTAATTCAGAGAAAACACTTTTATTAAGGTTGACATTTTTTCCCAAATGAAATGATTCGAAATGAAATGATATGACAAGAGAGTATCATTTGGCTTGAGCGCGTTAATTCATTTCCGCGCAATTAGAATTCGCGTTAAGCGAGATGTTCCTGTGGTGGTTCAAATAAAGAACAGCGATCTTATTTCAGTGTGGGACAGCACCGGGCGGAGCCCCTCGGGGCTGCTGGAGGGGTCCGTCTACCAGCTCGGCAACTTTGGGGAGTGCCTGGGAGAGAACGACAATACGCCCCGGGAGACCAGGCCCGGTCCGCCCCGGCACTACTGTCTGGTGCAAGTCAAGCTGCACAACCAGGCGCAGGAAGAGCAGCATAAAACCCTCGTAGAATCTTTCAACTTGTCTGGAAGTGCTTACGACAAGATTTATGTACGTATTATTTCACCAAATATTTATCTCTGGGAACGCGATAACGGTGAGATAAATTACCAGGGGCGCCAGAAAGCAATCATAAATGTAATAAAATCAAATCTTAAATAATAGGACAGGCGCCGGGAATGCGTGAGAGTGAAAAATCGGCGGCCGCTCCAAACAATAAGTGACACTGTTTACTGTTGCGTCTTTCTGACGCCTGTTTTAGTACCTCGTGGGAATAAAAGGAACGATAAAAATTATTGAGACTCGCCTATTTAGCACATCACGTGTATAAATATGATTATGAACACATGAATGCTTCATTGTTTAATGAATTAAATAATACTGTCATTGTCCAAAGTGATAAAAGCAGGTTCACTGCGATATAGAAATCATTCTCTCACCGCAATGTCCCTAAAAAGAATATACTCGTGTGTTTCTCCTCATCATCACCACCAGTTGAGAGAAGCGGAGATCGGCGAACTACCCTCGTTTTCTTGTTTCCTGTATGGAACAGATATGTGCGTGAATAATGTTAGAACGGGTTGGACAAATAAAATAAGTAACTTACAGTTGATAGACGCTTATTGCCGATAGATGCACAATGACAGGTAAGATATGAGCAGTGAGGACGTTAAGCCGGCCGTGGGAGAATCGAATGGTTATGTGCGCTGCGATGTATTGTTGTCAGTTTGTGGGTCGGTAACAGACGTACCTTTAAGGTTGATAAGAGCTTATTGTTTGTACCCAAGTATATTCAGGGTCCGTGCAGATTGTGCAGGCGATAGCCCTCCACATGTACATATGTTAACAATTTCTACATTCACCAGCCGTGGCATTCTCCTGTCTTTCTCCTATAAAGTGGTACAGTCTTGGGAATCCAATCTCAGGATGCTGTATCGTCGTATTAAATATTGTGACGTCGTATTTTATCTCAGAGTGCGTGGTTCTGATGCACAGAATTCACCGTGTCGCCTGCCACTCGCATTAACTACCCATTCTCAGGGAAAATAATAAAATTAGTTCAGTTTTTTGCACGAAAACATATGAATTTACAAATTATGTCGCTGGATGTGATCACCAATTAAGATTGATTGGCAAATCTTTCTCTAACAAAATAACACAGGTTATATCGACATGCCAGTATCAAAATTTGTAAGTTATCCTCTGGAATCAATGGTGAGATACAACACTACGATTTACTAGACATTAAGATCTCCACCTCAGAACTTAGACTGCAATAATTCAAACATCCAAACACCCGACGAGTTTGTCAGATAAAATATAGCAAAGTTGATGTCACATAGACGAGATCACAAACAAAGATTGATTGACTAATCTTTCTTTAGCAAAACAATGAACTTCTATCAAATCGTTGGTAACTAAACTAGTAAGATCGCATTTGAAATTAAAAGGTGAGAATATACACTACGTTACATTAAAATATTTTTTTTTTTTAGGAAAACACATTCTTATTGTATAATAATATAATATAATAGTATAATAATATATCTGAATAATTACAACTTCACAATAAGAATGTGTTCTCCTAAAATAATAAAGTTGTATCAATGTGTCCAAAATTTAATAAAAATGAATTGATAATTCTGGCGTCTGCTATCAGTTTACTCAAAGGTATTTGAGATTCTGTAAAAATAAGGTAGATGGCTCTGTCAAATAATGGAACGATTAAATGTAAATTGTCGCTAAAAATATTGTCGCCGTAGCATAGTTGGATAATGCACCTTCCCCGGTTAGGAAAGAGATCCAGGTTCGAATCCCGGTGGCGCAACAACAATATTTTTCGATAAAATTGATTTTATATGTATATCTTTCTAATTAATATATTTAATTCATATTTAAAATATTAAAATTTACATCGACATTTATTTCACAACAATTTGACTTCGTTCTTCTTGACCAATCCACTGTCTTCGTTCAGTCTTGGGGTTCGGAGGCACTCGTAAATACTTGCGTCTCCTTACATGTCTAAATGTCGGGAAGGCTAGGTCGTCGGCTTTCTTTTTAGTCACAACGAATTCTGGAGTCATCTTTGTTGCAAAATAAGTGAGATGGAAAATAAAAGAAGCAGAGGAGACCAAATCGTATCCCCTCTCTGCTTTGTTCGTGAGTAATCCTAATCACGAAGAAATGGTATTGTCATCTACCCAACACCTCTCTGGTGTCATGTCAGGAAGGGATGCTTCACATCCTGCAAACATACAAGTTAAATAGCAAACAAATTATTCTCACCCTTCCTTAATTCAATACGAAATCACATCTTCGTGATTTTAGTTTCTTGCAAGCTTTAGTGCATGCAAGCTGTCAAAAGAAAAGAATACCACAGAGAAATTTTTTTCTTACGCGGTGCAGTGTTGCCATTTGGTAAATGTCAACTCACAGCACATCTCGTGCGCGGTAGGTACCAAATATAACGTTATAATATGTGATGTTAAATTGTGACAAGCTTCATGATACAGATCAGTGTAAATGTCTAATTTACGAATTTTTTGTGGTTAAAGTTAAAGGAGTGACAAATTTGGCTGTGAACTGCAACAAATAAAAAAGAAAAAATACACATTAATAGTACCTACCGATATAAATATTATTTAGTGAGAAATAATTCATTAATATTATAGTTTATTAACGTTGTTTTATAAAAACCACTGTGGGTTATTTATATTCAACCGGTTTCGGAAAAATACCTTTTCTTTCATCAGGATGAAAAAACTAACTAAAATAATGTTAGTGGTTGATTCCTTAAACCGTGTGGGTAAATACAATGTACACAGGTGAATATTATGTTCCAGGTCGAAGTTGCTTTCGAATAACCAGAAAATGAAACACATTTTTAATTTTAATTTGTTTTTATTTAGCGATTTGGTTAATTACAATTATGTATGGAATATGACATCGGCCAGGTGGCCGCGTCTGGCAGCGGCACAACTGCGTGCTCTTTTAACCATATTTTTCATACCATTCTCACACACTTGGCGTGTTATTTCAGCAATTTCATTCTAATATTGTCCTGCAGCATCGGAATTGTTGTTGGCCTAGTCTAAAAAGTTAACTAATAAGCGTTATAAAGAGTATAAAAGTTAAAAATAATAAATCTGCGTGTTAGGTATTATACAACTTTTCTATATCTATCCCTGTAAAAAAAGGCGTGATGATACGGATATTTATTCTAATGCTTTCTTTATAAAGTTTCTGTTGATTACTTTAGAAATAAAATCAGATTTTTTTGTTCTCGACATAATTCAGTCCTGCCAACTTATTCCTGGTTCAGCTTTAGTCAAATAATATGGTGAACGTTATATTTATATAAAGTGATCACTTAAGTCAGCTGAAGACAGGTCGAAAGCCCTGTGATCACCTCATACTCCTATATATTTTACATAAACTATAATAAAAATAGCTTCATCTCTGTGAGATATCTGATATTTTATAACAGTGGTTTTGTAGGTAAAAATTCAGTAATTTAATGTTCTTGGACATATTCAAATATTGTTAAGATAATATGTAATTAACCTCGGTTTATCTGAGTGCGCTAATCATTTTTGAGTTACGTACGCGAAATTTGACTGTTCCCGATAACGCTCTAATACATAATGCATAACATGTTAATACTAATTAGGAAGGAATGTAAAGCTGATTTTAGCATAGTAAATATGATTATAAAAGGTTCGCATAGATAGTATGGCTAAGTGAAACAAATGATTGAGAAGAATATGGTAGGAATGATATTGGTGTAGACCTTTCCTTTCGAGTGCCCCCACAGAAAATAGTCGGGAGCTGTCAAATCAGGTGATCGAGGAGGCCGGTCGATATTATCACTTTTTGACATTATATGGCCGGGAAAAATTTCTTGTCAAATTTCAAGCATAGCATTCCTATTGAAACCACATGTGTAACAGGCCCAATCGACCCAATTCGGTCACCAAGAAGTTTTCTGACATGTGACGATAGCGATCACCATTAAAGGTTACAGAATTGCCATTATTATTTAGATAAAATGTTTTAATTAATTCAATACGTTGTTGAGGCATTAGATGCTTTATAATAAATTGTAATCAACTACTCTTTACAAATACAAAATACGAACTGACAAATATGTGCCAATTCAAAATGGCGGCTAAACAAAATCGGCCTGGAACATAATATTCACGCTGTATTAATTAAAATCGCCTGTTTGTACTGATACGTTTTACAAGCTAAACATCCTAAACCAAGTTCTGATTTCCAGTATTCAGGAAACCGCGCGCGGCTGCCGCGTAACCTCATCCACTGGGGAGTGTGCGCGCCAGCCAGCTGCCGCCCTGCCGAGCTGGAGAGCCTCCTGCAGCTGCACTTCAACAAACAGACCGAGGCCTGGAACCGCACGGGGACGCCAGACCCCGAGTACCAGGTCAGCATCGGCAACACCTCGTGCCAAGTGCTGGATTATGACAAGCCGATCCCCGTTGCGGCACAGCTGTTTATGTAAGCTAAATAAAACTCTTAAAACCGATTTATAAAAATAACACGCACGTGTTATTTCTATGTTCCTTCCTCGGGAGTCTTAAAATCGCGACTATTTATTGATGTACTATAGGTGCACAAATGTATAAGGTAGCTTGCCTACGGAGATGTATTGAAACGAATAGACTTTCAGTTCTTTCTCGTTTGGATGTTAGACACCATCTGATCTGTGAAGGGTTGTGTTATAGTTTATAAAGACAATTAAATAACTCCCATTAAATAATATAGAAGATAATTTAAATCCGGGTTCTGTACCGGGTGAACAAATCAATAAATTATATGATATGAAATAATCGTTTCAATGCACATCCGCTTACAGAAAGCATAAATAATAAGATAAGACAAAACTATTGAAATAATGGTTCTAGCCCATATCTCTCCTCACATCAAGAAAGGTTGACAAACTAAAAGATAGGGACGTCTTTAAAATACTTTGTTTTAGTGAAAGCAAACGATTTAAAATAAATATGAATTAGAAAAATATATAGATATAAAATCAATTTTATCGAAAAATATTGTTGTCGCGCCACCGGGATTCGAACCTGGATCTCTTTCCTAACCGGGGAAGGTGCATTATCCAACTATGCTACGGCGACAATATTTTCAGCGACAATTTTCGAACCTATATGTTACCTTTTTGACATTAATACATTTAATCGTTCCATTATTTGAAATTAATTTAATAAAAATGAATTGATAATTCTGGCGTCTGCTATCAGTTTACTCAAAGGTATTTGAGATTCTGTAAAAATAAGGTAGATGGCTCTTTCAACAGAACGCCACTAGCGCCGTCTAGTTTATATAGTTTAGACATATTTAAAATAATTATATATATAGCCAGTGAAATCGCAAACTTATCGATATTTAGCGTATCGCTGTTAGATCAAATACCTATTAACCAGTAGTATAAGCAAATATATCTATATCTGGAATATCGATATAAAAATATCAGTCTTTTAGGAGTATGTACTTCGATACTGCCATCTAGCGAATGAAAAAATATATTATTTGTTTATCTCAGAGCTGAAATAATAATAACTCACATAAATATTTATTTATTATAGTCGCGACGTTCTCGAAATAATTTTAGCAAATCTATATTTAATTGTGAAATTATAAAAAAACGTAGTTGAGTAGAAATTTGAATGATTTTGACAGATGAACATTTGTTATATGGGATCAGGAGATTTCATCGAAGAATATTTTGTGTGGACTAATTTTAACGGTTTAATATCATTAATTTCGTAATTAATTAGATAATCTGATATCGCAACGGTGTTCCGATGGATCGGCGACGTCAAACGTCAACCACCGCCACCTACAGTTTCAACAAGTTAAGATGGGCCGATCCCGGCGGCACTGCAATGCCGGGCCAACCCGCGACAGGAGTGGAGCAAGCTCCGAACATCCCGTCACATTCCAAAAATCAGTTTAATATACTGGTCCCGCATTGCGGGAACTATCAGATATTAAGCTGATAAGAACAGATACTACACTTTGATCTTAGCCAACAGGCCGAGAAGCGATACCTGAAAACGCTTACACTTAAGTATATATCGTTGTCTGGGAGCCATGTGTATAGCTGTTGCGAACGAAAGTAGCGCCATCTGTTGTTGAACAAAAAGCTTAAAATTAATAAACATGATTATTTTCGGAATACCAAACATTATTCCGTAATTTATCATTTTATGTATATATTTATAGTATTTGAAAGTGATATATTTGTGATTAAGCTATTTTTTATTTTATAAACATATTTGTAATCATACTTTTAAAATCAGCAATATTATCTTTGTGGTTAAGATTCATATTTTTATTTATTATCTTTGTTTTATTAACCACTAAAATGAGTTTAAATACATCTACCGGTTTCGAAAAATACCATTTTCTTCTTCAGGATGTCATAACTACATATATAGAAACAATATATGTTTTAGTTAGTTATGACATCCTGAAGAAGAAAATGGTATTTTTCGAAACCGGTAGATGTATTTAAACTCATTTTAGTGGTTAATAAAACAAAGATAATAAATAAAAATATATATGTAATCAGCTGTTAAGATACAAACATTTGCTACACTTTATCTTATAATATGTCAAAGTTAATCTATTTCATCTGCAAAAAAAGGGGAGATGGAAGAATATTGGATAAGGAGATAATCTAGCTATTCGAACATGGATAATAAATACAGCAAACTTCATAACTGATTGCTAAATGCGTGTTAGTGATGCGGAAGCATCTTCCACTCAGAACATGATCAGCTGGTCGCTTTGGTCAATTGCGGAGTGTGTGTTATGATTTCTCAATTAATGTTCTGCTTAAATGACGTCCAATATAGAATAATAATCTGCTATATAACTTTTTTATTTTCTGTAGCACTACAGAATTCTTTATCAGCAGCGATATCATATGCGTTTTAATCTTTCATTTGAATATTTATATAGGGGTGCCTCGTAATAACTACCTACTTCTCAAGTTTCAGGTAATTGTCATTGACCGAGAGAGTTCATTACGAAAAATGCGACCTTTTTGTATTTAACGATGCGTGCGCGTCATATAAGAGCACAATTAAAAATAATATACTTGTAACTGATAAAATAAAAACATTAATCCTCATTTTAAAATAAATAGTAAGCATACTAATCACCGGACACCTTGTGCTGTCTCTAGTGATGTGTAATATGTTAACTGTCATAAAAAAGTACTAATTTAATATTCACTTCGCTGTATGTAAATTAAGGTTTCCTCTAATTTTGGATCGCAGTGTGGCAATAAAAAATCTTTTGTGCTAATTTAAAGACCAATGCTTATTGTTTGTGCGCTGGGGAAGAAAATAATTAAAACATTATCATGTTAGTAAATAATGTCTTTTAGAGGTATAGAACTAAAAATTAATTAAAAATCGTGGTAATGGCCACGGTATTGGCTTTATTCAAAAGATAATGTTACACCATTAGTGTTATTAATTATCAACCACTTTTTGGAGCAGCTGGGGTCGTATATTGGCGATAAAGCGACAAATGTTCTCTGGTTTATCGGCATAGACTAACCACTTCACATATCTCCACAGAAAATAATCCGAAGGTGTTAAATCGCTAATTCACAGGTCCATTATGCGAAATTGTGCGCTCATCGAATGTTTCCTTCAATAAAATAATTAAGCATAATAAATAAGTAGGTAATAAATTAATAAAGCTCTTCCACATTAATGCCATTCAATTGGGGAACGAAAAAGTCAGTAATCGTGGATCTACAGCGCTCTCCATTGACTGGAACGTTCTGGCCGGCATCATTGTAGAATAAACAACAGCTTAATAAAAACAGCTTAAAATAAACAACGCACTGTACAAAGTCTCTGCGGATGGGTATTGTCAATTAGAGTATGTGTGGTGCGAAAACAATCCACAGTTATTCAAATTATTTGCTCGGATACACGATTATATTGACCGCAAAATTGACATAGTGCACGGTAAGTTTCACGTCGTTCCGGCTTAAGCTATTCATGGTGAAATGGCAAACCAAACTGAGCACAAATCAGCTATCAGCTGTCAAATTGGCTGTCGCTGGAAAAAGTGTTGCCAATTCGAAAAGCAAACCTCTAAAAGAAACACCATTTATAACACTACTGGTAGGGCCTGACTTGACCACATTACTAATTAAGATGTTTTAAGGTGTATAGTGAAGATAAGTAAATAATTACAACTATCAAAACAAGTTTCATACTCTGGTCACATTCTCCACAAAAAAAATATCTTGTACAACTCATTATGTAGGCAGAAATAGGTTATCTATAATTAGGCTGTGCAACCTCAGAAAGTGGTACAATGTCCAAAATGTTGGTGATTTTATACACGATAAATCAACATCTGTAATATAGTCGCCAACCTTCGATGGAAGGTGTCTTGATAAAAATTGTGCGTGTGCTATATTTTGATGGCAAACCGTATGCGCGCACACCCGCACACCTTAGAGGGAACATTGGTCGTGGTTACTGGAGAGTCGGCGGGTAAAGGAGCAATAATGGGACGGCATTGCGGTAATGTTAAGTGAGTTGTCGTTAACCGAGTTTTCATTTTTTGAGGCACATCTGTATGTATAAACGCATTTATTCTGTTCAAAGTTATTTAAAAAATTTATTGATTCGCACAACTTAACAAAACAATATTTTATTTTTGTTCCTTTCAGCTGGCTAGCGTCAATACTCATTGGACTTGCATTGTTCACTACTTTGTACCATTGGTATCTCCTCAGACAACAGGACAGAGGTATTAACATTTGTATTTTTTTAAATGTCAACGATTACAATGATTTTGCATGAGATTCATTATTTAAACAGTCAGGTGGTCCAGTTTGCCACCCAGAGTCTGACTATAGGATCATTTATGAGCTTTTAATCAGCATTCATCTCGTGTAATGTTTGGGTGCATTGCATAATAAACGAGTCAACATAGTTGTTGTACAGAATAGCTCCATATACAACAATGGCCGTGACTGAAGTAGTTATATATGTAATATTTATATTTTGTGTGTATATACGTGTGAACTTTTTACTTTTTATTTATTTATTAATATTTTCCTTGGTTTTCTTTTTCATAGCATTATATTTATTACATAACTTTAATGTATAACATGGCAAATCAGGTTAAAAAAAAAACCTGATCACGTTGGAATAAACACATTATTATTATTATTGCAGTTCAAATCGGTTTTACACGAAACATTATATTCACTTGAAATTTTAAGTTAATTTTTTACCTATGCATGTATTTAGTTTCTTTTGGTTCACTATATCCTTTATGTTTATGCTTTTAATAACATTCTGATAATGATCATACTAATTTAGGATAGCATGCATCATTTTACTAATATTTTGCTTTTTCATACCAAGTACACTCTGTGGTGCATTGCTAAAGCAATATAACAAGGGATTTCTACATTGAAATATAGATTCTATGGACGACACCTTGCCACAATAGCAGACGCAGTCAGCAGCAGTCCGCAGACTTATTAAACAGAACACATTCTACTTTTAAAATCAGCAATATTATCTTTGTGGTTAAGATTAAGGAAATTTACTCATAAATTCTAAAGACAAAGATGATAAATTTAACAATTCTGGTGTCTATAAACTTAGTTGCAAGGATTGTGCTGCTTTTTATATTGGTAAAACGGGTAGAAATTTTAATATAAGAGTAAGGGAGCATTTGAGATGTTTGAACAATAGTGGGTTTTCAGAATTTGCTAATCATTTGATAGAAAATGGTCATGATTTTGATAAAAAATTGGGATTGTCAATTTTGCATATAAACGGTGTAGGTCACAAATTAAATAATTTGGAATCGTTGGAGATAAATAAAGCGTGTAAAACTAATCAAAAAATTATAAACAACCTACTAAATTTAACTACGAGTCCCATTCTAAAAATTTTTCCTAAAAATTATTCGAGTAAATTTGTATTAAGTAATGATTTGAGTTAGGTACTAAAAAATTTTTTTTTTTTTTTTAAATATAGATCCTGTCAAAGAAACAATATATGTTTTAGTTAGTTATGGCATCCTGAAGAACAAAATGGTATTTTTCGAAACCGGTAGATATTTAAACTCAATTTAGTGGTTAATAAAACAAAGATAATAAATAAAAATAGAACATATTCTTATTGTGAAGTTGTAATTATTCAGAACATAGCTCTGTGATATTATAAATACTAATTAAATGTATTAATTAGAAAGATATATATATATATATATAAAATCAATTTTATCAAAAAATATTATTATTGCTACTGGGATTCGAAACCAGGGAACAGCGACAGTACTTTTGATGACAAATTTTCGAACCCATATGTTATGTAACTTCACAATAAGAATGTGTTCTCTTAATAATAAAGTTGTATCAATGTGTCCAAAATTTAATAAAAATGAATTGATAATTCTGACGTCTGCAGTCGGTTTACTCAAAGGTATTTGAGACTCCGTAAAAATAAAGTAGATGGCTTTCAAATAATGGAACGATAGATCGTTAAAGTACTGTGTGCTGTAGCATAATCGGTTAATGCACATTCCCCGGATTGGAGGAGATCCAGGTTCGAATCCCGGTAGCAACAACAATATTTTTTGATAAAATTGATTTTTTATGTATATCTTTCTAATTAATAATGTTTAATTAGTATTTAATTTAAAAATTGAACACAAGAATCATCATCAGCCATTTGAATATTGTTGGGGTTTAATTTACTTAAAATTTGAAAGATTTGATTAATTAGAATTGATATTTCACAGAGGACAAGAATCCACTGATAGTGAGGATCTACTCCATAATCTACAACCTAAAGCAGCTGGGAAAGAGAGGAGAAGCTGAAGGCCTCGACATCTTGTGGGGACTGCGCTTGTTTTCCATTTTAGTCATCATCTTGGATCACCGTGTCGGCACTATCATCGCAGGGCCCCTGTCCAACAGAGAATTCCTCGAGCAGGTAAAACCGTAACTTTTTAACCCATCGTTCCACCATGTAATTTTCAAATTATTTATTGACGAATTTATTCCTATAAAAGATAACTATATATATATTTGTAAAAGTAATATGAAAATTAATATATTTTTCATCCTTTACAAACTACACGGTCAATATGTATAAATCTTCTTATTAAATTATGACATAACTAATTTACTGGATTTTTATTAAATTACTGATTGAAGAATCGCAGGGCATTTGGTATTGTAGTGAAATATGGAACAAATGATTATTTCTGACTAATAATGGGATTCTTATTGCGCTACTATTGGTACTACCATAAAATGTGAGCAATATTTGGATTACTGGATTTTCACCCCCAAAGGCACTGTTATTAAACAAATAATACATATCTCATAGAGATGAAGCTATTTTTTATTATATTTAATGGAAAATATATGGAAATATGAGTAATTACAGAGCTTACGACCTGTCTTCGGCTGGCTTAAGTGATCACTTTACACAATGTGACATTCACCATTCCGTCCAATCAACCTCCATATCCATCAAATTGTTTATATGTTGTATATATGTTAATATGTGGAAACACTTCGAATACCACTACACTATCGCTATCTATGGACTAAATTTGATATTCATTTCCTGAAACAGCATATATGTCACAATTACCGTAATTACTCATATTTTCATATTTTTCAATTAATAAAAAATATTAGGAGAACACATTCTTATTGTGAAGTTGTAATTATTCAGAACAGACGGTCTGTGATATTTTATATATGAATTAGAAAGATATACATATAAAATCAATTTTATTAAAAAATATTGTTGTTGCGCCACCGGGATTCGAACCTGGATCTCTTTCCTAACCGGGTAAGGTGCATTATCCTACTATGCTACAGCGACGAATTTTCGAACCTATATGTTATCTTTTTGATATTAATACATTTGATCGTTCCATTATTATATGTATATCTTTCAAATTAATATATTTAATTCATATTTTAATAAAAAAAATAGCTTTGAGATATCTATTATTTGTTTCATAAAATATGAGTTTAAACAAATATTTTGTGGTTGCAGAAATACAACTCTTTCTCTTCCATATTCGTCTTCCATGGAGATCTGATGGTGGACAGCTTCCTCGTGCTCAGCGGATTGTTGTCGTCGTATGGCTTACTCAAGGCTTTGCAAAATACTGCCATAAATATACCAGTGATAATCATCTATAGATATTTCAGGTATTTTGAACTTTATCATTAGTTCTTTATTCTCTAGAGAATACGTAATGCGCGATATTTAAATGAATGACTGATTTTCATCCAACAAAGCGCAACAATAGAAAATGAGCATTATTAGATAGGGACCAAATGCACATTAGATAGGGGCCAAAATGGTACGCGCCCTACAGTACTTTCGCAAAGTATTGTATCTTTTAAAATCCACCACAACAAGAATTATAATATTTAAATTTTATAATTCAACAAGCAACCTTTTTTTCTATTCGATGCGAGTGTAATTGAACACACATTTTTTTTCATGGAAGTGTGAAAATTATTAAATTATTATTAATTATTGTTCTTACAATTTATGTCATAAACTTAATAGGGTTTAATTATTTAATTTATTTATTAGACTTTATTGACATGCATGTTTTAATTGTGACAGATGTGAATTATATTATAATATAACGTGACAAACATATGTGGGAAGGTTGGTTGGTGTTCTGGTGAAAACCATTTTTATTCACACATGTTTGTTCTCATCGGGGAGAAGCTACCGAGTGCAAGAAACAACACAGATGGAAAAACGATGTACGGTTAGTGAAAGGTGAGTCGGGATGCGCACTGCGGTCCAATCGGTTCGGGTACTCAGCGCCGATTGTTTGGCCGACCGCTTCTTCCGCTGCATGTGTTGGTGCACATCTGTGGTGCACGTGTGTCATGCCCGCCGGGCGGCGCAGTCCGGCCTTCCTCGAACGTTTCCGCTTTGTACGCGTGAGATGGTGCAATACCACGAATTGACAGCACGAGGAACATCTGGACGATGCGCGTGAGCCGCCACACATATGATACAATTATATTGCAATTATGTATAATACTCGTAATTTATTGTGTGGGATGGAGTAACCCCACCACTGATACATACAGCATTGTTCTGATTACCTTGCTAGACTGCTGTTGTCAGTTTTTTTCATGGTGTTATTTAATTCAAGAAAGATTCGACCTGTCGATATCCCTGGATAAAAATAAAAATAGAGAAAAAAAAATACATATATATATATACCATATGTAGGGAGAGTGTCGTAGAACTAGTGAATTATTAGTGTAGGCATTGTGTAATGATTATGTTAGAATGTTGGATAGCCATGCTTCTGATTGATCTCTACCCGATTGGATCATATATTGGGTCCATATTTGTGTAATCTTATTGGAAGTGAACGATTTCCAGTTGGTGCTGAGTGTGTTGTACAGTTTCGGAGCTAAGAACATGTAGAATCTTTGATAAAATGTTGTTGTTGTTCACGGAACTGGCGTGTAGATGTTCGTTGTTTGTCTTGTATTGTGTCCATGATTTATTGCTTGGTGTGAGTTGTTGCATAGACGAGTCTCAACATATAGATGTCTTATGTCTAGGGCATTGTACTCTTTAAATATAAGATCTGATGGATATCTAAAGGGACGACCATTTACCTTAAAAATTGTCTTTTGTGCTCTTTTAGCCGACTCTAATATTGTTTTTGCTGCTCCTCCCCAAGCTAAAATGACATAATTAATTAGAAGTATATGTTCTTTCCAGTTAAGATAATCATCGATCAGTACTTCCATATGTATAATTTAACTTGTATCAATTTTTCACATTGGCATGAGGAAGCCATGTTCTTGTTTGTTTTGCACTCATGTACGATGAGTGTAGGGCTTTGATGTGGCGATGTTCTTTCGTTAATACAAAAACATACATTTTTTTTTGTGTGTTAAGTGAATAGGAAGTTCATATCAAAACCATTTTTTTTTTTTTTTTCACGAGTATTGACCTCTTCCCAATACTTACCTTCAAAGAAAAGCACGGTATCATCCGCGAAAGTGATTATTTTTCCATTATTTAAAGTCGCATTACAAAAGTAGTTAATATATACCAGAAATAATATAGGGCCTAAAATGCTTCCCTATAGTACACTGTATGTTATCAATGATGGATTGCTGTATTTTTTACTGTTTTGGACAATTTGACGTCTACTTGTTAAGTAGTCCTTAAACCATTTATTCACTGTGCCCCTTACTCTTATTTTTTCAAGTTTTTTTGCACTTCTATATATTATATTATATATTAGAGAATGTTATTTACATCTAGGAATTTGAGAAACCTCTGTTTAACAATTTTTTCTAAAATTTTTGAAAAAACGCTTAAAAGAGAGATCGATCTATAGTTGGATAAATCATTAGGGTTTCCACTTTTATAAATTGGGCATAACACCAAAGCTTTTAGCACAGTTGGAAAGACTCCAGTTTGTACACTCAGGTTAGTTATAAATGCAGATGGTTCAGTTATGTACTTCTTAATTTCTTTTACAAGCTTGGTTGAAATATCCTCTTTACCTGGAGCACCGCTAGTTTATAGTTTTTGTATAACTGATATAACTATAACTTTTTTCTAATGGAATGAGATTTGTAAGACTTGATTTTGTAATGTGTTGTTGCAAAATATAGTTAAATTCATTAAAAGCTGAGTTTACATCCTCGTAGTCATATTCTGAATTCATATTGTGATTTGTTGGTGTACTGTTTGATGCCCATCATAACTGGAAAGTGGTTGGTTATAGGTGTTTGACAAATTACTTGAACTTAATCATAATATGGTCAAGACAAGATTTGTCTCGTGTAATATTCTCATATCATATATACAATTCACATGTACCCTTTTTTCTACCTTGAATTGGGACTCAATCTTTTTATTTACACCGCTGTGTGCATTAAAAAATCACACGTGTTAGGCCTGAATATGGCTTTAAATACCTTCTTTAGAGTACTTTCCGGGCACTTAAGATCCGTGTTCACAGAAGGAGACACAATGAGAGAATCTCAATGATTTATTTGAGATAAATCTTAATACCATGTGCATGTGTTGAGATTTTGATCTGGAGATAAACTCAGAGATTAGCTTGAGAGATTGGTAGAAAGAGACAATGATGTTCGATCTGACAGCTTTACCACGTAACATAGCATAATACCACCATTATCCATTCTGACAAGTTGGGAGAAGTCATTAAACATTAAGATAAGGCATTAAAGTACAAACATTTATTCACTTTTAACTGCTGCTGGGGGATTCAAAATCACCCAACTGTCTAACTACAATGACATTTGACATACGTGACGAGCACACAGTGTATACACAGGGACTACAAGTTGTCTCCAAATAATCTCATGGGAGCAAAATCCGTATCTCAGACATTGTCTCGAGTCAAAAATCTCTTGGTTTCTTTGAACAAAACAACTGAAATTAATAAATAATTTATCTATTTCGTACCCATATGCAGTACCTATTTTTTAAAACAAAATGGACACAAACAAAAAATGTTTAATTCATGTTACATAGCATCATAATATATTTAATAATACATATATTCACAACTTGCATTCAATTATTATATATCGGCATTTATCATTCTAGATTAGTCCCAGCATACGCTATAATCATTTTCTTCATTGCCGAGATCTTACCACTGACGGGATCCGGACCCATGTGGCCGATCATCGTGGTGCCTGAAGGTGATTTCTGCAAACAGAGCTGGTGGACCAACATACTGATGCTGAGTAACTATGTAAACACAGATAAAATGGTAAGACAAACGTAATTTAGCAATTAGTTGTATATAAATATATTCATATTCATGCGTTAGATAATACGTGATGTGATGTGACGATTTATGGTTCTGTCTATATGAAAAATGTTCTTCACAGCAACCAACCACATGACTCTCTTATACGCATGTTGTTTGAATTTCGATGAGAGGGACTATTATTATGCACAGTGGAATAACCGGGTGCCAGAACTCACATCTTGCTTTTCATTAAAGAAATGATAATCAAATCTTAATTTAAATTAAATTTACACTACTACCCATTACTACTACTACATAATAATGGATATTTTCTAATTTGTCCCCATTAAGCAAATTGATTGTGGTTATGTAAGCGTGAACATATTATTATTTAACAATTATTTCAAAAATTCCTTTTGAAACTGTTAAAGATAGGTACCGGTACGCTTTTGATGTGTTAAGACAGAAAAAATACAGCAAATACAATGCATTGGGGACCACGTCAAATAGGGGCCCAAAAGGGGGGGGCCGACTGTCCGGTGAGACAGGCCCTTGCACCATAAATCCATCCCCGACTCTAGGCAATCTGGAATCTTCTGAATAATATTAAAATCAAGTGAGTACTAGTACTCTGGTGGTTATAAGAAATTAGATGTGTTACGTGTACAATACAATGACATGCTTGTTGATCCTGTTGTTATGACACTCGCCTACCTAGTTATTAAGTGGTCGTCGGGGGTTTGAGTCTCATTCCAGGAGACCGGCAAGTTAGTCCGTATTTCGCATGGATATATTTTTATTTAAATGGATGCTTATATAGCATTGTGGTTTACAATGTAAAGTACTAGGTAGGTATTGAATTCACAAAGAAGAAGTTTACACATGTGGTTTTTTCAAAATGTGTGACGTTTATGGATACTAAATAAAATGGTGACTAAACATATACGAAAACTGCGCTTATAGACACCTACACGTAGTGACAAGTGCACATATAGACAATTCCACACAATTTTGTGTATATATAAATATAAGTGTAATATTCAAATACTTATGTATATATTTATTATGTAAAATATTTTTAGTTGCATTCGTTTTTAGATAGATTATATGTTAGGCTAACTGTGTGCACTTGTCTTGTGTGCAGTTGTCATGGAATAAAATAAAATATGTAGTCACCGTTTTAACGAGTTTGATATACTTCTTTGGTCATTTGTTCATTGTATAGTTTTGAGACTACTCCGGTGCAACATATTTTGAAGTTGGAGCACGAGCCATAACGATACAACCTCAAAACTTGTTACCCAGGTAACAGAACATCATCTACTGCTCACACATTAATATATTGTGCCGTGTTAAAACATAAAAATTATTTGAATTTTTGTTTCAGTGCATGGTGCCGTCTTGGTACATCCCCTGTGACTTTCATTACTTCCTGGTGACCCTGGGTGTCTGCTATTTGTTTCGTACCAGCGGCCGCATGGTGCCCGTGCTGGTAACACTGATCCTGGCTTCCATGATAGTGCCCGCCCTAATCACCTACTACCTCCAACTACCGGGCACTCTACTCTACTTTAACGAGTAAGGTCACTTTTGATTTTTGAAATCATAATTTTACCATTCAGTAATGCAACTATAAATGTCACAAATTTAGCCGAGTGTAGAATGTTTACTTTCCCAATTAATTAATTTGTTTGTTATATAGTTTGTTTGCAAAATATGTTTGCAAGTCGGTTGCGAGTAACGAGCTGATCATCTTCATACCAAACGATATCCAAACACAGGTCTACCGTCTAAATTAAACCTGTATATTTCCGTAAATACACGCAACGCAAAATTAATAATTTTACCTTAAAAAAATCATTTACGCTTAGAAATTACTAATGATTTGTAGGATTAATTTTATAACCAATTATGTTAAAGTAATTATTTTTCAATTCAATGCCGTGTAAAATTACTACATTGGAAAAAATAGTATTTGCAGTGAGACGGAAAAAGATCAAACATTAGTTTCACAGTGAAAAATAAACAAATATACAAATATAATTATGTACATATCTTTATCACTAATTAAATCAATAATAATACGAAGGAATGTTGTCGTATTGCATAGAACTTGTTTGAATAAATGCTATGAATAATATATATTTTTTCACTTTGTAAGCCATTTAAATTCGTAAAAGCATTTTTTTTTCATTAAAAATGCAAAAAAAAACTATAAACACTTAATGGTAACACGAGTTGACAGCACGGTAGCTTACGGATATTTTCTATCACAGTATGGTAAAGATTAAATAGACATTAGGTGCTATCCAAAAACTAAACAAAATGGATCAATAAATAAATAATTCTGTATCTGTATCTTATTCACTACCCTCATCTTTGCAAAAATCTCATTGCAATTAAAAGTTTCTCACGCGTGGTAATATTTAAAAGGCAACTTAATTTAAACACTACAAGAGAGAACGTGATTGTGGTCTAACGGTTACGATACTCGCCCAGCGATCTAATGGTCGGGGGTTCAAAGCCATCAAGCTAGTCCTATTTACATAGCACAAGAGTTTAGCCTAGTTTGAAAATAGTAAGAATATTGATGCGACACGTACTCTATGTACACATCTCTATTTAAAACACCAAAAATTATTTACTTCCTATAATGCACAATTAATTTATTTATTCTATATTTCTTTCTAATTACTGTATTTCCTCGATTGTAAGAGGCATGTTTTATCCTATTTTGGTGTCTAAATTCTGGACGCGTCTTATAATCGATGGTGTCTTACAGTTGTGATAAATCATCACGTAGAACTGAGTCAAAAAGTGATTCAGAAAAATCTGGAACTGAATCTGAAGAAATTTCAGACTCTGACGGTGATAGTACATAAATAATATACCTATTTTTAAATCCTTTTTATTGTGATTGTATGACTTTGTTGTTATAATAAAGTTTACATAATTTATTTATTTATTATTATTAATATATAAAAATAAGGATGCATCTTACTATTGAGGAAATACGGTAATTCATTTAATTTATGTTAAAAATACCACAGAACTATGTTCCGAAATTGCAACTTCAAAACAAAAATGTTTTTTTGTTAAAAATTATTATTACTGTTTCCGCCAGCTTCCTGACAAGACCTCGGGAGAACAGCTTTTTCCTGAATGTCTACATCACATCCCACGCTCGGGCCGGACCATTCATGATAGGTGTTCTCGCTGGATACCTGATCAGCAAGTATCGCAAACCTGGGAACAAGCAGTTGTCTACGGTATATAATTTAATTGCTTGTAATATAATTTAGAAAATGTTTATAAAAAACGATTAATTTCGTACAGAAAAAAAGGTTCAACCATCGATTTCACCACTGTTTGGAAAATTAAAAAAGATAAACTCTGACAAAGTAAATTTATTTACACCGAGACGTTTCTTGCATGATAAGTTATACTGGTAGATCTTGGTCATGGCCGGAGTTCCATTACTGAAGAAACTGATGCGAAAAGAATCTAATGACATCATATAAATCAAGAATTGAGAAAATCATATGTATTGTGACCTCATTAGGAATTTAACCCAGAATCCCCGATATTACAAGCCAGCGCCTCGACCACTCATCGTCTCATCGGTCTCTCTAAAAATAGACATATTGCTATATTTAAAGTGTAAAAATAAAATTATATCTAATGGCAATTTGATTAAATAATTCATTAAAAATTACAACATTCTCCGTTGGCTGTCGAAATTTTCTATTTCTGTCGTGGAGAATTTCAGCATGTAGAAGGAATTTTGTTCTTACTATGTATTTATTAGATACAACTGCATAGTGTTTATGTACAGGGTGCAGTTCCATTATGCATTAAGGCCCCATTTTTGCACCCTACTGCTCTGACCACCAACCGATTGATTACTAGGCTATTTTTTTGCCGCTAGGCCAAACAAGCACATAATTTATTTAAATAATAAGAAAAACACTTTGTTTAAAACCACTATATATTTATTGATTTATTTATTTTAATTTTATTTATTTATTAGACTTTATTGACATATATGTTTTTGTTGTAACAGAGGAGAATATAAAATGATAAACATAAGATACAATTATATTGCAATTAAGTATATCTCTGATATATACAGAATTGTCATGGCTACTTTTATAGACTGTCGTCTGTGTTAAAGTAGACAGTTTTTCTCGTGCTGTTGTGGTGTTATTTAATTCAAGAATGATAAAGATTTGACAGGAATAAAAATAAAAATAGAGAAAAAAATAAATATATATATATATACCATATGTAGTGAGAGTGTTGTAGAACTAGTGAATTATTAGTGTAGGCACTAATAAAGAACAGCTGGAGGGGGGGGGAAACCAACCTTTCCCGGGACCGGTTTAGAAGCTGGGGCTTCCTTGTCGGTCCCACTCATCAATTACATTTTAACAATTACAAAACGATAAAGGAGAATAAATTCAAGATGGTTATTAGCAATAAAGATTTAATTTTTGTTTTAACCCTCCAGCGTTCCTTTGCTGCCCGTATGTTGTCTTTATTCATAAAAAATCATATTGCATAAATCCATAAAAAACATAGTATTACATACAGATGGAAAATTAAGGTGCAGTTGTTTAAGGCAGACACTCAGGGATCAATTCATCAAAAACAATCCCAAAAGAGGGACAGTGGACGAGACACAAAATGATTGAGTCACACTTACATGGACAGACTAACGGAGTTGCAAAAACACGAGGCATGGAGAGTGAGAGGTAGGTGTGTAGGTGGAATCCCACCCACACAGGTCGACCTGACTACCCATCTAAGGAGCTCCAATGAGTTACCCATACCCAAATAAATTCCTTATATACAACAAGATTCGTCCCATTACTAATTAGGTCTGCATTCTTGGGCGGGCGGTGTCTAAGTCCAGTGAAGCCACTAATTATACGTCCACATGCATCTCTGAGTATCTCACAAGTCCACAAAATATGGTCAGGTGTCTATTCCACTCTCCCACATGTACATCGCGAGGCATCCTCAAGTATAAACTCAAACAGCTTACTCTGAAATTGTCATTGTCTCTGAAATCATCTGTCATTCGAAATGATTTAGATCTGGAGGTTTTATCATGCCTTTCAACTTGACTGCAACGTTAGGAAGAAAGGAATAAGTTCATCTTCTCTGTGTTGCTGTTTCCCACCTCTCCTGCCACTTTCCAAGCGTTAACTGCCTCATTCTTAGAACCAGATCTTTCAAAGACCCGTCTATTGGTCTAAAAGTGACGCCTAGAAAAGTTACTTCCTGACCCATTTTAAGATTCCTACGGGCCCAGGTCTCTAGGATTTCCAGGTCAGCCGGGAGGACACCTGCTATAACGGGGAGAGTTACCGTGGACACGGTTCTATACGTTCCCATTGAGGCTATCAGAGGAATCCGCTGCCCTCTATTGGCGGCTGCCGCTATAAAACCAACTGTCATTCTGTGGGCCCAAACTTCCGCGGCGTACGTTATTTGCGCGATGTATGTCGCTTTGTATATTAATCTCACTGCAGGAGTTTTTAGTCCCCAGTTAACCATTGAGAGGCCCAAAGAGTCCTGCAGATTTATCCGAGACTCTCTTTGTATGTGTGAAATATGACCCCGCTGTGTCCAGAGTGACACTGAGGTATTTGACCTGATAACGATGCTACCCAATATTCTAACATTGATCTTTACCCTACTCTGTTGATACATCAACATGTTTCGATACCCCTATGGTATCATCTTCAGGAAACAATGTGTATGTGTACTAAAATTAAAAATACAAGCACTGTTGATGCTGTTGAAGTCGAGTACCCAATCCCTGTGCATTTGTCCTTCCAATAAACCTTAATATCTCTGGCCAACCAATAACTTAGGGATTTCACCGACCAGGGGACAGATTGCCTTCTGACACTGAACTGTCAAGATTTTGTTCCTTTTTTTCTGCCGATGCTGTGTTCACAACAGTTCCGGAAGTGCAGTGATCTCTCGGTCGGTGCTTCACAACAAACGTGCTAGTCAACTGGAGGTGAAAACGACGTCCAACCCGGGACTCAAGAGCAAGGTAGGCCAGATCCATCTGCCCTTATTTTCCTTCAAAATTCCAATTCGGGTTGCGTCAACCGATCAAAATTATAATCGATAAAGTCCACGGGATCTTATCCCACCGAGCACAGATAAAAACAAAACTAAAGGTGCGTAACTAATTAGGAACTGTGAATTACTATGAAAATAAATTTTAAAAGGATTTGGTTATTTATAAAAAGATACCATAGGTATCGAAATAGTGGTTTTAAACAGTGTTTTTCTTTTCAAAGTAATTTTGCAAATATTTAAGGCATAGCTGTTTTTAATTTAGACCCTCTCAACAATCGGAGCCGCGGTGTCGCTAGGAGTAATGTTAGGCATCTTGATGTCGGGAGCAATCTTCTACGAAGATTCCAGACCATACAGTGCTATCGGAGCATCATTCTACTCTGGCCTTCACAGGCCAATTTGGGGCGCAGCTCTGTGCGTTCTAATCATATGCGGCAGCTTCGGACACATTCGTAAGTGAACTGTTGTTGTTATGTGAAGGAATTTTTTTTTTTTTCTGATTACATATTATGTAAGAACCTCACAAGAAAGTTTGCTATTTAATTATCATATTTGATTAAATTCTTTTTGTAAAAATACTAATTAGTGTATTGTTTTCTAAAGAAAAACATTATGGAACATGGTTTCAAGAAAATGTGTTGTGTAAAACTTTATTGAAGCTTAGAGAAAATGTCCAACTCCTTTACTGTGTTAATGTCATTGTAATTAATTAAAGAAAGCAATATTAAGTAGGCGTCTAGTCTGAATGTTTCATGCTTCTTCAATGATGTGGTACTTGCGTGAAGCTTGTCTTTAGAGATCAGTACGCTGTCGACCATATTATTAGCAATCTTGTACAGAAACAGCAGATTATGTAGAATGTAGTGATGAGCTCAAAATCACGAACCGTGAATTAATCACTGATATCTTTGAGTCATACTCACTATCGGTGATTGAATATCTGAAAATATTGTGATTCGTGATTCGGCGCATGTGCGCCGAAAATATTAATGAAGGATTAACGTTATAATTCGTGATAAACGCCATCTAGTAGATTCTCACAAAACATTTTACACATTTGACCCAAAATGCTGAGAATTTGACCCGAATTTATAAGGGTTTTCATTATCTTTGTGATGATATTAAATTATATATACATTTATACCTATTAATTATATATGCTAGAATATGTTTCTTATGCAAATGAAGTTTGTTAATATAAGTAAATACGCTAAAAATTTTGTTTTTTTATTTATTTCATGTATTGTGATGTCGTGCGGCGCACGCGTATTAGTAATGAAACTGTGATCACAGTCATAGTTTTTCAATCACTGATATTATTGAATATTTTTTCTGTCTGTTGATTTGAACAAATTCTTGTCTGTTGATTTGAACAAATTTGCCAAATAACTTTTTATGGTTTTTATGGTAGATTCATACTGTTCATTCTAATAATAAATATTTCGTAGCATTCTTCAAAATTAGGAGATTATCTCTTCAGGTATCTTTAGTTTATTTTTCTGCTGCAAAATGTCTTATTCTTATTTGTAAATTATGTGTCAAGCTGTATTATCCATGGTGCTGAGCCAGCCTGTGTGGATTCCTCTGGGAAAACTGGTTTACGGAACATACCTGATTCATATGTCTTTGCAAGTGCGAGCTGTGGGGCTCACCAGACAGCCGTACCATATGGACAGCTTTGTAATTGTAAGTAGTTGTTATACTAAATATACTGTATTAATTAATATTATCACATGTAAATATTGTAGAATGATGTAATAAATGGGGCGTTCTCGATATCCAGTGACAATGAAGGTCTAAGCTATGGTTTGCTTATACGGCTGCTTGGATCATCAGACCGAGAGAGGCGCTAAGTCCAATTGAACAGCGGGGTAATCTTGAATGAATGTAATCGGTTACAAAACCTCATTCGTTATGGCACGTCTTCGTTCTGCCACACACTGAAGTATAACTATTAGTGCTGGGCAAAACCGTTATTTTAACTGTTGCTGTTTTATTGTGACTGAATTTTGTGTTTGATTGTAGCGATGATAACTAACTGATTATTCATAATTTGGCGAGCAATCACCGATATACTGGAAACTAAACCTCTGACAGTTAAATATCAGTCACCAATGATCGTTATAAAAGAAATACCAAACGCACAATCACAGTCACAATAACGTTTAGCTGATCACTAATAAATATGCATTATGGGGTGTTCTGTGTTCTAGAACAAAGCTACCATTTAACACACCATTTTAACATGAAAAATATATTAATGAATTTAACTTTAATTAAAGAAAACATAAACAAACCTTTAGTAAAAGTCACAAAACGGAAAGTCCCCGACACGTTGATACATTGCTCGAAAACAAATGCTACTGAACAATGAACTTCACAAGTAATAATATGTGTATTATATAAGTAATTGTAATAATATATTCACGTGTAAATGAAAGAGTCATTAACAGTACAGTACAGTAGTACATAGTACAGTAGTACATAGTACAGAAAGCTGGGTCCGGCACACTTATCAGTAGATACATTATGATTATAATTGAAGGCATTAAAGAATAAAGGTGTTATGTTACAAATACAATGTTTGTTATAAATTGAGTTTAAAGTTATCCGTCTTCACTTAACACTTTTATCCATTAAATAACTGATTTATGTCTGTCATATACATTTATTATTCTGTGATGCAATATGGAGATGGAAAATATTGAGAGACTGTCACAAGATACATTCATTCACCAAACCCTTAATTATTTTTGTTTGAAAAGCACTTTCATTTATTAGCACTGTTAGAAGACATATTTCAGACGCAAGGGTCTGTTTTTAATTGATAATAATGTTGCTTTAAAATTAGTATAGTTATGAGTATAGAAAATCTTGTAATTAATCTAAGGTTTAGCAAATACAAGGTAATCAATTAAGCAGCCGCCAATGTATTTGAATGAGTTCGTCGCTGAATGAAAAATATCTGGCAAACTAGAGCTCGATACACTAAAACCTAAGCCTCAAATTACGGTTTTTCTCATCACATTGTAGCACAAACTATAAAAAAATGGCGTGTTATTATATTTGTAGCGACCATAATTCAAATCTACCGCCATCTCAGTCGGCATCGACGCTAGCGACAGCGCTGCCGGCTGCTGCCACAAATCTGGCTCAATTCACCGCCAGACAGTCTCTCCAGTTCCAGCGTTTCACAAGAGCGGTCTTGCCGGCTCGTCTTAGCCGAGCAAGACCAGCAATTCGTCTCATTTCATAATTTCCTACATCTTCATTCACTATTCATTTATATCTGTCTTCATTGTTGTTACCATTCGCCACAATAAACCTCAACACGCGCCAATCACATGTATTTCATTTAACCACCGTCCTAACCCCCAAATTGGTGACCCCGACGTGATTTAAATCGACATGTGGGGATTAACGGTGGTTAAAACACGCGACAGACTATTTAACAATTTGTGACAAGTGCTATTTTAAATTGTGATCGAGAACGAACATCGAAAAGTGTGTCAACAGACGTTACATGGGCGATAAGACGCGCACACGTGTCTGCAAATTTAGCATGGACTAAAGGACAAACAAGACTGGCTGGGACACCAAGCCATGCATTTCAACATTGACGACTTTCATCCACACCAACGCCGACTCACCGAGCGTTTTTCACGCACACAGCGCCGACACACCGCGCGCTTACACTTCAAGCAACTGAAGCATCCATTGCATCACGTGTTTGGTCCGCACGATGCACGATCTTCAGACACAACGCCGACTCACAGGCATGCAACCGCGGGGAGCTACACGTTATGTGCCCACGACTCATCGGGCAGCGACGTGTCTACGAGCCCAGCAACCGCTCAAGCCGACATGCCTTGCGCCCACGACGCATCGGGCGGCGACATGTCGGGCGGGCAACAACAACACAAACACCAACCTGCCTTTACGTCCACGACTCACCGGACGGCGACAGGTTGGGCATTCATCACCAACACAAACACCAACTTGCCTTTACGTCCACGACTCACCGGACGGCGACAGGTTGGGCATCCAGGAATCCAGGTGCGCCCTGGTATACTTCAGAAAGATAATAAACTTAAGAGTAATTTCATCATTTTAAAAGTCACGAACAAGCGATTCACAGGATCGGGGGGGGGTTTAACAATTAACACGCCATGAGATGAGTTCGTCGCTGAATGAAAAATATCTGGCAAACTAGAACTCGATACACTAAAACCTAAGCCTCAAATTACGGTTTTTCTCATCACATTGTAGCACAAACTATAAAAAAATGGCGTGTTATTATATTATTTAATGATATGAAACAATAAAACTATATGAATCTAATCTAAACAAATATAATATTGGGGTATTTCACCGATTATAAAATGCATTATTATTTTTGAATATCAATAATAAAAATATCATAAAATCTTTAATAATAAGAAAATGCAACATAGCTTCATTTATTAGTGGACATTTTCCTTTTTTAGGCCCCTAAAGCACTCGGATGATGCTTTGCAAGAAATTATAGAAATATGATTATATCCTGCAGCCGTGTTTCCGTGCTCTTTTGTGTACACAATATCTTTTCATTTCAATGCAGAATCATAATATAATCTTTTTGAAGACATTTTAAACATTATTTAACATTGAGGCAGTGGTGACTGTACTTCAACAATCTGCTCTGTCGCACCAACCGACTCCACTGCTTCCAGGGATTGTCACGCTGTTGCATTTTTGACAGCGACTGTAAAACACAATTGGGAAAATCCATGTGTCTTATAATCGATGAAATATGACGTCTATTCCTTGTGTCAATAATTGGCGGGACGCAGCCCAGTGCAGGGGCCGGTGGAGGTGTACTCTTGAAGAGGCCAGGACCCCTACCGGGTTGTAGCGTCGGGGATGATGATGAATCTTAAAAAATAATTTTAATATTTTATTTCCAGTTCTGTCAAGTTTTAGGAGACATAGTGATATCGTTCTCGATAGCCCTCATACTGTATCTCACCGTGGAAAGCCCCATAAAGCAAATTGTGCATTTCATCATAACCTCTCATATTAAAAGGTAAGAAACCTTTTGGGTTCAACATTCAATTATTCTACTCTTATACTGTAATTTAATTCTATTGGGGTGTCTAATAAGTCTTTGTGGTTTTGGTTAAGGACCACTTTCATTTTTACAGTTTGAATTTTGAGATATTTTTTGCTTTTTGCATACTCTTTCAAGATGAGACTAATAGTTAATTCTAAATATGAATTAAATATATTAATTATAAAGATATACATATAAAATCAATTTTATCGAAAAATATTGTTGTTGCGCTACCGGGATTCGAACCTGGATCTCTTCCCTAACCGGGGGAGGTGCTTTATCCAACTAAGCTACAGCGGCACTATTTTTAGCGACAATTTTTCGACCTTATATGTTACCTTTTTTTGAAATTGATACATTTAATCGTTCCATCATTTGATAATCTCCCCCGGTTAGGGAAGAGATCCAGGTTCGAATCCCGGTAGCGCAACAACAATATTTTTCGATTAAATTTATATGTATATCTTTATAATTAATATATTTAATTCATATTTAAAATATCACAGACCTATGTTCTGAATAATTACAACTTCACAAAAAATAGTTAATTCTTTTACAATATCAAGTAAACATAAAAGTGTGTTATTTTTAACGTAAATTTTGCTAGAGTGAAAGCTATTAATAGAAAAAGATGAGTATACAATTGTTGGTTTTCTCAAATTCCTAGGTAATATGTATAGATAAGGTAATATTATATGGGTAATATGCTATCAGAAAATAATGTTTGTTGCCATTTGAAATTATTAAGCAAAAATTAAATAATTAGTTAAAGTTTTTACCTAAGAATTGTTATGTTAACAATTTTTAAACAAAAATTATAACATTTCAGTCAATAATGTATTCTCCATTGTTGTTCAGTTTTTCATGCAAATTTTCAATCCCTTTTCTATAAAAATTGGTTTGGTATCAAAATAGTTATCGAACCAATTTGTGAGGTTATCGTCATTGTTAAACGTAACACCAGGCATTTGATTGGTGAATGACAAAAGAAATGATAATCTGACAGAGACTAGGGTAGATGTGGCTAAATTTCCGAGTCAGGCTCCTGGATGACCATTGAACCAAGACACAGGTAAACAGCAACACTAACGTTTTAGAGCAGAAAAAATGCTATTGAATAGTACATAATTTTTTGTCAAAAAAAAAAACTAAATAGCGGGAAAATAGCATTTTTTTAAAAAATGCAAAGACTTGTCAGGCAACCCAACATAAATTCAAATTCAAATTTATTTTTAAATAAATCATATATGTGTTCAAGTTCAGTCTAACTGAAATATAATCCTTAAACTTTATTGCATATTTTTAAATATTTAATTATTTACTTTACTTTCACACAATTAACTTTTAATTTAATTTGTGGAATAATATTATAAATTTGTTTAAAAGCGTTTGTGCATTTTGCCACTAGGTCTCTCAATCAATCTCAATATAGAAAAGAAATAATATCAGACATCGTATTTTATCAAAATGTTGATTCTGTCACACCAGCACACCAGACAGATGCACATTAACCCTTCCCAAACCATGCAGTAACACAAGTCTACCATCATAATTAAACCGGTAATATTTCTATAAACACATGCAACATAAAATTCATATTTTAGATAATCTTAAAGAAAATATTAGCGCTTAGGAATGACTAGTGAAAAACCAATTATGAAAAGGGAATCGTACAAAAACAATTATTTTTTCCATTCAATCCATTGTAAAATTAATACGTTGGTAAAAATACAATTTGTGATATGAAAGACAAAGATCACACACTATTTTCACAGTGAAAAGAACAACAAACATACAAATATAATTGTCTCTTTCTCACTAATTAAATGAAGACATATAAGAAGGAAGGACACATTGTATATGACTTAATGAATGCTCTAAATTATGTTAATAATCATTTTTTCAAAATTTTATGCTCAATATTTAGTGTAAATTCGTGCCATTAAAGCCATTTACGCTAATAAAAACATTTTTTCTAACAGTTATTTATGGTAACACAAGTTAACAGCATGGCTGTGTTTGGCTATTTTATATCATGGTATGTTAAAGGTTAAAGAAGTGCCCACATGGCAAGGGCCTACAAAACAGGTGCACTTTATATAGCCTAATACATATAACCTAACTTTATCTAACCTATCTATCTAATATAATTTATCTTAATCAACCTAATGCTCTATTATTTTGTGTGCAGTTGTCTAGTCATCTGAATAGCTGTGTCTACGTATGACTTAGCCAAGACACAAACCTCTAGTTAGTCTATTGTAACATTGTATAATCCCGTTATATAAACATTCAACCTCATTCAGATTCAGTTAATTTTGTTAGATTGAAATTAAATCGTTCTTATGTTAATTTTTTATTTCAAAAACTCCAACCGTTAGAATACATACACAATGAACATGTCACAACTATTAACAAAAAAAAAAAAACTTACAGGAAAAGAACCCCAGCAACAGAGGAAGCATATTCACAAACAGGACACGCCAACAAAGCCATGGACATGGATACAGAAACAGACGCAGTGCCACCGATTTCTGTTGACACGGCTGCCTCATACAATAAAGCGAGTATTCTCCGAATGTTTGTCAATGAGACCAAAACTATTTGTGAGAAAAATATTAAAAATATTGACGGTTAAAAATATCATGAAAATGAAAATGTGTCTTCGTCTACAGATATTTCAATAGTTTTTCCACAAAAATCCATCTGCTGTCGGAGTTAGAAATTTAAAAAAATTTAATTTATTTATTTATACATTCAACAATACAAAAAAATAGTAGAGTTATGCACCCCCAAATAAGAAAGATCTTAAATTATGGGGGTGGCTTTCAACATTTATATAATACAAGCTCAATATATACTAGAGAATTTGTTTACAACAAAAAATAAAATACATATATGTATCTATAATAATACAATTGAGAATTAACGGGTATTATTTTTCTAATTATTGTAATTGAAAACCTTTGAATGTGTTTATAGATCGTCTCTATAAAATAATTAACAGCATTATTAGCATTATCAAAGATCATTCCATTTTAGTTTGTTTATAACATGAATTAACTTTTCGGAATTTATTTTAGTATATGTATTTTCGATTTGTACAGGTTTATTGTTTTTTTGTTGTTGTAATTTTAACATCTATTAATAGACCTATGGAGAAATGATGAGTAATTTTTGTATCCACTATATATGGTTTCAGATGTAGATTATTTTGTCTGGTTTACACCAAATACGGTCTAAACATATTATAGAATTTTTTTCGATTCTTGTATACGTATATATGAATGTAATTACTGAGCCAAATTTCGGTTAGTACTATTATATATAAATGCTGTGGATTAAAGTTAGTAATTCATTAATAAATGATTCTTATGAAGTGAAAATAATCTTTATTAAGAGAACACATTCTTATTGTGAAGTTGTAATTATTCAGAACAGGACGGTCTGTGATATTTTAAATGTGAATTAAATATATTAATTAGAAAGATATATATATATATATATAAAATCAATTTTATCGAAAAATATTGTTGTTGTGCCACCGAGATCTCTTTCCAAACCGGCGAAGGTGCATTATCCAACTATGCTACAGTGACGAAATTTTCGAACCTATGTGTTACCTTTTTGATATTAATACATTTAATCGTTCCATTATTTGAAAGAGCCATCTACCTTATTTTTACGGAATCTCAAATGCCTTTGAGTAATCTGATAGCGGACGCCAGAATTGTCAATTAATTTTTATGAAATTTTTGACACATTGATACAACTTTATTATTAGGAGAACACATTCTTATTGTGAAATTGTAATTATTCAGAATAATATTATTCGATAAAATTGATTTTATATGTATATCTTTCTAATTAATATTTAAAATAATCTTTGTTAATTAATTAGTAAAAGTTGATATCTACTATGCTTATTGTTTCTACTTTAGTTGAGATATTATCCTTATTTACTAAGTCAGTCATAGCAAGTTGAAGGCTCTCAATATACTAGTATATTTCAATTTCTTGAATTCTAGGTAAGTTTGATATTCTCAAGATTCTGTCGCGATTTAATAACCAAGGATTGCGATTCTTCCGATTTTCTAATATGGATCTGAACATTTCAAAACCAAACAAACTTATAGTTATTTCCCGAAGCTACTTTTCGAGTATCTTGAGTAGACATGTACCTTATAATTTTTATATTGTTAGGTTGTTCGATGTCCAATGTATATTTATAATGTTTATATTGTTAGATTTAGTTATTTTTAATATTGTATATAGTATAACAATGAAAGATAAAGCAGCACTAAATGTATTTTAAAGAGGGATTCTCAGAAAATTTCCGGAAAATGTAGTATGGTGTAGACGTTATAACCATGACCTGTCTCAAAAGCTAAAAGTCATTCGTCTGATTCAATTTAAAATTTATCAAATTACTACGCCATATAGAGCATATGAAAAACTCCGAAACGGCTGCTCAATAATAAACCTCAAGGAAGATGAAGAATACATAAAATAACACGACAATATAAATAAAGACCTAATCATTGTTGACATCAGCAATTGACGGAAAACAGCCCAGTGCGGAGACTGATGGAGGTGTATTCTTGAGGCCAGGACCCGTAGGGGGTTGTTGTACCACAGTCAGGGATGATGATGATGACGTAGTATAATTCTATAAATGACATATTAATGCATACCCTTTTTAAAAGCGACATTAGTTCATGCGGTTCAATAGTTATCATAACAATATTATATGCAAAAATGTGTTAAAAATAAAATAAAGTAATGTCAGTGATAATTAAGTAAATGATTTAATTTCTACATCTAGCTAAACTTGGCAGTCACATATGTATAATTTCATTTTTGAATTGTTGTTGTATGCTTCATTTTAGATTTAAAATTTGTGAAATTTACAATGCTTTAAAATGTGGATTAAAAGCATAAGTAAAATGATGCTGGACTGCACTATTCAGTTTAGGTATTATAACATTCTCGATCTTAAACAATCTTAAAACATTTTCTTAAATGTACTCTATTTTTGTATATATTTGATTAACATTTAATATTACATGTTGATTAGTTCTGTAGTTAGGAATATTGAGGGTTTTTTTAAATATTATTTTTATGATTAATCTTTATGTTGTTTCAAAAGTTAAATATTAGATTTAAAGGCCCCACCCCGATCACAATTAATGTATAATAAGTGATGAAAAGTCTTATGAATGGATATATTATACTATATAAGTTTTCTTATCCTAGTTTAAATTATCTTCATTCCTATATAAGTATTTAATAATATTCTTGCCGGGCAAAAATAGATAATTATCATATTTAACACATTGATTTGAGTAGAATTTTATATTAATATTAATAGGAGAATGTAATAAATAGAAAAATGAACAAAGAAAGTTTTTACTATTTTAAATTTTACATCAGACTGTAATTTTAACACAATATCTGTTTGCTTTAATGTTTACTTCGTTTCAAGATTTTGTATTCATAATTAGGACGGGTAGTTACCGTCACACCGTTTCTCCGCGGGGATAGGCAGAGAGGATAGAGCGCCACACTCTTCTGTCCTGGCACAATTCTCTCCTCATCCACATTCATACATCTTCTCATACAAACTCGACGATTATTGAGGCTTTAGTTAACATTAATAATAAATAGAATTGAACCTACGACTGTTCCCTGTGGTATATCAAAATACTATTGTTAATTGTATTCAAAATATGTATCTATTTTTGTAAAACTATGTATTTTTTAAAGAAAAGTTAATAAATATGAAAAATAAATTAATATTTTTTTACAAATTATGATAACACACCTTTGGCAGTCGGGTCTAGCAGAAGAATATTATTTGGAGAATTATATCAATTCAGTTGTTCCTGATTTTCAAACATATATCATTATTGGGCTTTCTTTTCTGTATCTGGCCATTTCTCAACCATTTGCGAGAAGGGAAGATAGCTCGGAGAAGCTTGTTGCGGTGGACCACGTTGAAGGACGAAGAGGAAGAGGAAGATCCCTCACACGTTAGACCGACCGAGTGGAAAAGGCAATAGGCACTTCTCTGGTGACAGCCCCAAGATAAGTGAAGTAGCATAGTTAAGAGGGCAAGGCTTCGTAGATATGGCGATCTTCATTCATGAGGGAACGTTGCGGATATGTCCATCATTGGGCCTAGTGGTTGGTTTCCAAATATTTGAATGTAGTATTATTAAATAGATATCCACATATTTGAATATTTCTTGGTAGTCCTGACCATATTGAGTTATTTGAATTGACAACTCTTTCAGATTTTATTTTATATTATGTTAAATTATCATATTATTTATTACCTATTTAATTTATCATTATAAAATGTCAGTTAAAAAGCACTTTGGAATAATATTGTTATCATGTACGTACACAGGTAAATATACATTTGTATTATTTCATTTAAAACCACGCCTCTATACTCGGTTTCCACAGTCGTCCGTGAATCGACGACACACATAGATTATCAGCATTATGCGGAGATATCTCCATCAAACGACATACAATATCCTTGGTGGATGAGCATTGCCAGTCACGGAGTGGTTTACTTACAACTAATACAAATGATATAAAATTGAATGTATGTATTAATTGATGTAGATCAAATTTTGCATGGTTACTCTTTTGGGCTCTGACAGGAAACGTTTAGTCTTGGATGTTTACCGATAATGTGGAACATGCCTTACGACTGGGCGAATGAAAATTTTTTAATAAAAAAAAAATATGCTGTTGTAAAAATTTTATTGTTGCTCAAATTATTAATATAGAATTATAATTATATTCACCGGGTTAAAAATAGTGTGTTAGTAATATTTTTATATACTCTCGCTTGTTTCACTTTCATTAAGTGCAGTTATAGGAATTATTTCATTATATAAAACAGTTTAGACTCAGTATCTGCTCTTTCTAATTTCAACAGTTAAAGTTCCATTTTGATTGTATATTATTTTTTGTTTAATAGGCTAATGATGTGAAAAGAAGGTATGTCATTATATTTAATGGATGTATATATATGTATTGCAGTGTACTTTGTGTTATGCAGGCACATTAGATAATGCTTACAGGTAATAAAAATAAGTTGCATCATTAATTCAAGGGCACAGAGGTCATGAACCCAAACCGCGGCGCAAAATTAGTGATATATTTCGTCATGCGATGTTTGGAAACACAGTGGCGGTGCGAAATATAGCACTTATCTTATAAATAATTTATTTTTTTATAAATATTAAACTAACAAATCTACTGTCAGATATTTGATAAAATTGGACAATTGCAATGCTGCTTCAAGGCGATTTAAATTAATACAGATCTTTGTTATAATTTTTATTAGTTTATCTAGGTACCTAATAATTATAATTATTAAATTTTCTTGATGTTTCATTAATACGAAAGACGATCCAGTTCAGAAATAGCGACGCTTAGATAGAGAAAGACAGCAAAAATGTCGAGCTCGATAAAGTAACGACATTATAAAGACTGCACAGGGAAAATATTGATAAAATAGTAGATATTCACGCGCAAAAAAGATGGAAACAAAGTATTAACCGTTTAAACCCTGGTAAATAGATATTGAATTGCAAAAAAATCCGTTTTTGAATGCATTTTTTTCGTCTTTGTAAAGAACAAAGTCGAAAATTTTTGGAAATTCAGTGAACTAAACAAATGTGTGAGATGTTGCCTAGCTCTGGTTAGAGAAGAGATTTTATTTAACGGACCTACCACTTTTGTCTCGTTCACTTTCATATATCTCCTTGCACTGATATACAGTGTCACGTTACGAATTCTTGGCAGAAGAATAATATGACGGGAGTACCTAATTACAAAAGTGAACACCCTGGTTTCATATTTTTACGTTTAATTTCAACGCTGGCCGTGGGGTTCGCGACCGTCGCTTCGTGTCGGAGCCATCGCTGGCTAAGTACATTCACTCACGGTTCTCCCACAATACATTTAATTTGTACTAAAATACCACAGAACTGTGTTCTGAAAAAAATACAACTTCAAAATAATAACACGTTCTCCTTAAAAATAATTTTTATTTTTATTAGTATTTATCGTCCTACCTACTGCAATATATATTTAAATTCACGTGATATATTGGACGCAGGCTCAGTATAAAAGCAAAATTGTGTTTTACCTTCAAATGTGTAATATATGCTTATCACATTCGAACTTTACTGTCGCGCGTTACATGCTCCGACATCGTTGACCTTGGAACCCATGCCCTTTTGTACTCGTAACATCTCATGCATTCTTCTCAAATGTCAATTTTATAACAGCGTTTACCACAAAAAAGTGTATTCTGTAAAATTTTATGTTTTAACATTGTAATGACCTATTGATAATCTGTATATTAAAAATAAAATAATATAATATAATTAAATAATAAACGTGCCGCCCCTGAGTTGAGCGCCCCCGCCCCCTGGTACAGCCGGTACGACCCTGGCACATTATCTATAATCAGCAAAGGTTATGGAATTCTCAAGTTTTCCCTTTCCAGAAACCATAACTTGAAACGCAAAGTATAAATGAAGCGTCTGTGCCACGGATATATTTCAAAATGAAATCCACACAACATGCATAATGGCGTCTGTTAGATTGTTTCGCATGGAGTGTAATATGTATGCTAAAATGACAAACTTTTCTTGCATCAATTTCTTTCTTCCGAAGAAATATGATTTGGCTAGATTTAGCATCTAGAATTCAGGGATTATTAATCAATTGATATTACGTAAAGCTTTAGTAATACGAACATCTCGGGAATGTAAACTCAAATCGTTTTAAATACTAATTAAATGTATTAATAAGAGAGATACATTTTATTGAAAAATATTGTTGTTGCGCTATCGGGATTCGAACCTGGATCTCTTTCCAAACCGGGGAAGGTGCATTATCCAACTATGCTACAGCGGCGATATTTTTAGTGACAAATCTTCGAACCTATATGTTACCTTTTTGATCGTTTCATTATTTGAAATTTCAATTTTAATTTTCGTTGAATAGACCTTCTCAATCAAAAAATAAATTTAAAAAATCAGCGTTATACGCTACTTACACAACAATTTGACACCACAGTCCATCGGCTATCGATCATGTCGGCAGAGCGCTGGCTCAGCACGCCAGGGATACCGGGATTCGTACCCGACGCATTGAAATATTTTGAACACAGTTTTCACGACAATGTTTACTCGGAAGCCAGCAGAATGAATATATATGTACTGGATGAAACACACCTAATGCACAATATTTATGGACACATACATATTATACATAAGATATACATATTAATAATATGAACATTTTAAAATTTCGTAATTAACTTTTAGATTAATTATTGATTCATAAAATAATACACAACGTTCACACTACGCTTTAATTGAAATTAAAACGTTTTCGATGCTCACTGCGTCATCTTCAGTAATAAACTAAACTAAAATAAAAATATAAGTGGAAAATGTTCAAGCCGCATGCGCCTAATCTTAGCCATGTCAGAGATATAAGAATTTTAAAAAAGTCGTAGTTATACGATTGAAATACTTCATCGGTACCAATTTATATATTGAGTACAAAAAAATTATACGCAGACTGAGTCTAGCTGGTGGCGTGGTGCGCTGGCATTCTATCCTCCGGTGGCAGCGCGGAACGTAACGTGGCAAAGGTAACGTGCCGTTTCCCTGCGGGAGTATGCAGAGTGGATAGAGCGTCATACTCTCCTGCCCTGACACACAATTGTCGCCTCATCCATACATCATACAAGTCTCATACCAGCCCGCCGATTATTGAGGCTTCTAACAGGACCATCTACCTGGTCGTGCCAAGTCTTCCGCGGACGTCCTCTATTGCTGGCGCCACCAACACTTGCGTCATATATCTTTCTTATCATTGTCTCCTCATTCATCCGTTTCATATGACCAAACCACTTAACTGATCCTTTCTTAATCTTACTCACTATATCTACTAAAATCAACTTTACATTCTGTCACACATACGTCTCAGTGATCTCATTTCCACTGCATTCAGTCTACTTTCGTTTCTCCTCTGCCAGTTCCAGGCCTCACGTCCGTACCAAGACTCAATTGTGTACCGCTAGTCTAGCCTTAATTTACAAAAAAATATATAGTGAGTGCATATATGATTTAGCTTCTTTCATTAAGCTAGTTTTGCGACGGCTGACAAATTTCCATTAGTACTTCCTATATGTTCAATACTAATTTAATTAGATATACCAAATGATAGATACCTAATCCACAAATTTGAAAACAATTTTTTTCCCGTTCCACATGGAGCATGTATGTTTTTTATCCACAGAAAAGTTATTTGGTTATGTTTCCATAAAAAAAGTATTTTAAATCACAGTCTGTATGTAACTTGAACTTGAATTTTTTACTATATTAAACAAGCGAAGCCGTAATTTAACCAATCACTCGCGCTTTAAATATGACAATAATAAATAAAATAAAAAAATTATCACATTAATAAGACTATTATCGAACTTATTTTGTGTTAGATCATTCAGGTACAAAGATGCAAAGATGTAGATTAATAATGGCTCGTAATTTTCAAATATTTTTTTGTCGTGATTTTGTAAAAAATCTCACACAGAATTTGTACAGTCGACTGGTAATTTTGTCAGGAATCTGTCGGTAAAATGTTGCCGACTGGGTATGCTACATCGTGTATATTATTTTAAAACACACGTTTACTTTTTACCAGTGTCGTAACTGTGCCAATGCACCACCAATGCGGCGCCGCGTTAGAAAGAGACCCAAATATTTCGGGCCCTTAGAGATCCAATAATCCACAACAAAAATGGAATTATAAAATTTTAAAAAATCGTTTCTCACGAGTGTTGCAAAAATACGTGATAACATTAGCAAACGGTGCTACGCGGCCGACGTTTCCGTAGAGTCTATATTTCAACGTGGAAATTCCTTATTATATTGCTTTAACAATGCACCGTGGAGTGTGAACAAATTATTAGTGAAATGATGCATGCTATATACACACATGCACACCTAGAGCTATGGTTATCGTCAAAGTGTTATTAAAAGCTATATGTTATGAAAGATATGGTGAACTTAGAAATGAAATAATACAGACATGTAAAAAATACTCTAAATCTTAAGTGAATACGATATCTTAATCAGTGACATCTATTGCACAGTGCTAAAAGATTGTAAATGAATATTTTTTGCTATTCTATACTGCTACTTAGCGGATTTTTTAAAGACTACTTTGATATTTTAAAGGTTACTTGGTATTTTTTCTTACACGGACATATCCAGATCCAATAGCGACAAAACGCAATATATATATATAACTAATTTTGATGTAATTATATCACATTTCACGAAATGTTCTCACTTTTTTTGGGCCACTGTATATATATATATATATATATATTACATTACATCAAAATTAGTTTACTAATTTACTTACCTATTTATCTATATTACGTTTAATTTCGGTAATTGCCGGTCGCCATTTTTGATTATTAATTTTTCCATTGTTTATATTTGGTTTTATTCAAATTTCTTGAATGACAAAAATCACTGCAGAAGACCGTATTCTGATCAAAAATTTGCGAATTAAAAAACGTTCGGGGTGCTAGGAAAATGATCAAAGAGTTTCAAAACAAAGCCTGGAATATAGATAAACATTACAGCATAACTGGATATTACAGCAAGACGGAGCTCCATCTCACACAGCCAGAAATACAATAAACTTTCTTCGTCGTGAGAATGTTAATTTCATCGAGCCAGCCCAGATTTAAACCCAGTAAATGATGCAATATGGGGGGTGTTTTGATGATTTCTGATTAGCTAAATATTGTGCAAAAGAATTACATTAAGAATTATAATTAATTATATTATGTTTTGAAATAACTCACGTGTTACGAGATGTTCTCACTTTTTTGGGCCACCCTGTATATAATATGTATACAGTACCCCACTATATGTCGGGTTAGGGACCAGAATATCACCTTAAAGCAAGTATTTTTTTTAAATGCATATAAATGCCTTGCAAAGTGTAATTAATATATGAGACATGAGACTAATTGTATTATTATTATTTAATGGATAAATCACGCAGTATATAGATACTAATATTCGCGTATCTTATTACAATACTTATTTAAGTAGGGTCCTTTTTTCAATTCTGCATTGGGGGGCAATTTTTATAGTTACGTCACTGCTTATTAAACTATTTGTAAACTTCTTTACATTATGATAATAATTAAAATTAATATGTCGGAGGCGACCCTAGCGACCCTCTGATTTGCCACCCCGCCCGCCGCGCCCCTGTTGCCCAGCTGACGGAATAAATTCAATGTTAGTAACCCAGTTTGTTTACGAAACCGTGGGGGGTGAGTTTATTCGGTTTATTCGCCGATCGGCGCGGGGAATGGAGCCACGCCAGTCCGGACGCTGTCGTAACATTCGTGCGAGTAATTAACAGAATATAAAACAATGTTTGAAGCGGCGTGGAATCCATAAACGAGACTTTCAACCGCCGAGGATCTATCGATGCCAGGTGGCGCGTTGAAATAAAGGAGGTCACGTTATTACAACGGGAATGCCAAGGTAGGTGGTAACAGTTGTCAGTTTTAATAAATCAATTTGAGTGAGTTGCGTCATCTGTGGACTGTTTGTGATCGCTTATTGTGATTTGATAGACACTTGGGTCGAGTCGTAAACAACTTTATCAGACGCTTATTTTGCTTTCATAAAATAACACAATGATATGATTTTATTATGCCCTTCAGTATTGAAGGTTTTCCCATTCAAAGAGTTTCGCGAGTGACAGAAACGGTGGTAGTCTGTTGGAGCCCTGTCGGGGGCGTGAGGTGAATGTAGACTATTCAAGCTCTAGATTTTTTCTTGTGCCTTTTTGCGATCGACGAGTGCCGAACTCTTCGCAGCTGCTGAACGCGCGTATCTGCAGTGATCGTTCAATTTGAATCGCGCACAATAAAAACTCATTTCGGAGACTGCGTATTGTTTTAGCTGTCGCCGTGGCACGATTGCCTTGTTTAAATTTCCAAAACACCGCACGAAGAATATGCACTTTAACGCTTTAATGTAATGTGCACCACACAAAACAGTTGTCAAAAGACTAACAGAACCCTGTTCTATTTAATGAAAGCAGAAACTCGTTCGTCCCGTTGACTTACACTTAAATACAAACAATAGATTCTACCCACCTGCATCGGATGTTATTTATTTAGCTCAATTTATCCATGAATGAATTATCTCTCGGAGGTTCTACTCGATTATAGCGCCAATTACTTATCAATCATTATCGTATGACACATCCAGGACCTGCTTACCTTTACTGTCTCTCAGATCTGACAGTGTCATCGAGAGATCACTCTCACAATGAGGCCACGGGCTGTCTCTAAGACTGAAATCAAAGTCTCATCACACCATAAGTGGATGGATACTAACTTAAATTAGGATTCAATCTTGTCATCGCGCTTCGGAGACTTTGCGGTAAAAGTCGGTATGCGTCAGCTGATTTAATATGTTAAATATGAATTAAATATATTAATTATAAAGATATACATATAAAATCAATTTTATCGAAAAATATTGTTGTTGCGCCATCGGGATTCGAACCTGGATGTCTTTCCTAACCGGGGAAGATAATAACTAATAAAAATGTGTTCTCCTAAATAATAAAGTTGTATCAATGTGTCCAAAATTTGATAAAAATGAATTGATAATTCTGGCGTCTGCTATCAGTTTACTCAAAGGTATTTGAGATTCTGTAAAAATAAAGTAGATGACTCTGTCAAATGATGGAACGATTAAATGTATTAATATCAAAAAGGTAACATATAGGGTCGAAAATTGTCGCTAAAAATAATGTCGCTGTAGCTTAGTTGGATAAAGCACCTTCCCCGGTTAGGAAAGAGATCCAGGTTCGAATCCCGGTGGCGCAACAATAATATTTTTCGATAAAATTGATTTTATATGTATATCTTTATAATTAATATATTTAATTCATATTTATAATATCACAGACCGTCTGTTCTGAATAATTACAACTTCACAATAAGAATGTGTTCTCCTAAATAAGATTTAATATGTTTTAAAAAAAACATTAATCCATGGACATGACAAGGCCAATGTGAGATTACTCAATATTTTTAAAACGTGTAAAAAATCTCCACGCGTTGATACAGTTGATGCTGTAAATTCAATCATTCTGTGATAAACTTTTTTTAATATACTAATATAATTTCTTTACATGATTTAAATTATTAATAATTAAACAAAATACTTTGTTTAAACCATTATTTGTTGATTATTCTACATGTTTCGTTACCTATGTTATCTTCTTCAGGAAACAGTGTATACTAAAATTAAAAAATACAAGCATAGATAAAAACAAAACTATATAAAGTGATGAATAAGTAAGAACTAATATGAAAACAAATTTAAATGGTGACTATTTGCAGAGGATTTGGTTATTTGTAATATTTGCACTTTTTCTTATTTCTAAAATTTCAAAAATATCTTAAATATATTAATTAGAAAGATATATGTATAAAATCAATTTTATCGAAAAATATTGTAAGGCAGATGGCTCTTTCAAATAATGAAACGATTAAATGTATTAATATCAAAAAGGTAACATATAGGTTCGAAAATTTGTCGCTAAAAATATTGTCGCTGTAGCATAGTTGGATAATGCACCTTCCCTGGTTAAGAAAGAGATCCAGGTTCGAATCCCGGTGGCGCAACAACAATATTTTTCGATAAAATTGATTTTATATGTATACCGATGATATTATACAATCATATATAATATATGTGTAGGGATCATAATTCATATCCACCGCCATCTCGGTCGGCATCGACGCTAGCGACAGCGCTGCCGGCTGCTGCCACAAGTCTGGCTCAAGCATTTCACCGCCAAGCAGTCTCTCCAGTTTCACGCTCGCCGAGCAAGACCGCCAACTCGCTTCATTTCATTCCATAATACGCATGCACCTTCTACATCTTCATTCATTTCTATCTGTCTTCATTGTTTTTATCATACCGACAATAAACACCTCAACACAGGCAAATCACATTTATTTCATTTAACCACCGTCCTAACCCCCAAATATGTACTACAATATATGTACTTTTGTTTAACCAACGTCTTTAGACAAAATGAATTCGTCGTTTATACGACCCTACCATGTATTTATTTGTAATTTTAGAGTACTACGAGTATTAATAGTGTTTTTAAAGTTTATGTTTTAACGTAAAATAATTCCTTCTTACCCATATAAAAATCAATATAAAAAACGTTTTTAAGACTGAACATGATTATTTTATTGTTTGAAAATCCTTCACGTAATAACTAAACGAAATAATTATTTTTATTAAAGGAAATAGTTCTGTCAATTGCTTTTTATTTTTCCCAAATTAAAAACAAATTCATGCACTAAATACACCTCGAACGCAAAGAACGACCATGAAATCAACACGTTAAAACAGTAAGATAGTAAAATTCGCGAATCAGTAAAAGAGAAAGTAGACACTTTAATAATTTGCACGCAGTTTTAAGCCTTTCAAAAGTTATTCTGTTAAAAAAACAGCATAAAAACGTATCAACCGAAAGGAATTTCCAATTCAGTAAATGGCCAATTGTATGACTTAAGTAATTCACTAACTTAAAAGTAGAAGATAGTAACGTGAATAGCTACTAGCGCTACGGCTGCAGCGGTGTGTTGTTGTGGTAGTTTTCAGAATTAAGCTATTAAAGTTTCTACTGATACACGGATGTCGCTAATTATAATAAATTCGTAAATATACGTTCACGGTCCATAGTATAGATTATTTAATTTATATTTGTTTCCTAGAATTTTTAGTAATGCACAGCTTTTTTGCTTGTACGCACTGCACACCCCTGCTTATACCTATCGATCCGGTAGAAAGGGTAGATAAATTGTACCATACTAACGACATAAATTTAATGAAATACCCCTTTTTTATCATCTTTTTGGATTGATTTTTCATAATTGAATATAATTTATAGCCTGCGTGTCGGACAAGGATAAATTTCTCAAACAAACTAGCCGATGTTAACCTACTGCACGAGGAAAGTTCTATAACACAGACGCCAAAGTTCCGATCTGAGAAATATAAATACAAAACAATGTGTTTTAAATATGAATTAAACGTATTCATTAAAAAGATAAACATATAAAATCAATTTTATCGAAAAATATTGTTGTTGCACCAACGGGATTCAAACCTGGATCTCTTTCCTAACCGGGGAAGGTGCATTATCCAACTATGCTACAGAGACGATATTTTTAGCGATTAATATGTTACCTTTTTGATATTAATACATTTAATCGTTCCATTATTTGAAAGAGCCATCTACCTTATTTTTACAGAATCTCAAATACTTTTGAGTAATCAGATAGCAGACGCCAAAATTATCAATTCATTTTTATTAAATTTTGAACACATTGATACAAATTTATTATTAGCTAAAAATATTGTCGCTGTAGCATAGTTGGATAATGCACCATCCAGGTTCGAATCTCGATGACGCAACAACAATATTTTTCGATTAAATTGATTTTATATGTATATCTTTCTAATTAATACATTTAATTAGTATTTAAAATATCACAGACCGTCTGTTCTGAATAATTACAACTTCACAATAAGAATGTGTTCTCCTAAATAATGTGTTTTACTTTTGACAGACAAAAAATGTTATCCAAATCATACGTTAATTGAGTCCCGATGCAAAATGTAAAAAGGGCCCCCTATAATATATAAAAAGTATTTACTGATTACCTACATTTGACTTGTACATTTTCACTTTGTGGCTGAGTTCGCTAGTTTAGTTCCTAACCCGGCGTATTAGCGGGATGCTAATGTATACATCGACAAATGATTAATTACATCGATCAAAAATTTGCAGGGCGCGAACATTTTAGGCACCTGTCTAACGTGGGCCTCCCCCCAACGCACCGCAATGGCATAGTTACGCCGCTGTGTTGATTTTTAATTCTAAAATATATTGTAATTAATATCTTCACATGAACATAAAAGTGAATGACCCGATACCTGCAATTGTGAGTTCTCCGAATAAAAATTAAATGTATTTTACAAAAAAATTTCATTAAAATCGTGATAAATACACAGTTTTAAGAAAGTTACAAATTATAAATATGTAGCTTCCGATTCCAAAACCCCCTAAAACGTCTGTGTTTTTGAGTTATGGATGAAAACGTATATTTTGAAAGCACATGTATAAAATGTTTGTTTTTACATCACCATTTTTTAAAGAGACAATTCTGAAATGTATTTTTTTCTCTCTTTATACATCTCGTTCTGGCAGCCATACTCGATTTTAGATCACGTGATCGTCAACAAGCGATGCGTTTGACTGATTTCATTTTAGGGGGAATGGCAACTTATAATCCGTCTGCTTTGGGGTATTTCGAACATGCAATATCAACGGATTTAAGTGGCTTTTGCGAGAAACTATGTGTTCTGCATGTAGCTGACAAAAAAATGTACAAAACTGCATATTTAACTCAAATTATTCGAAATTCATTTCAGAGGGTTTTGTAATTAGGCGTTACGTTATGTATTACAATTATTTGATTCATATTCTAATGTGAGATGGCGCCACTAATGTTCACAACAGCTCCGCGAATGGCGCTAATGCCTTGATATATAATCTAGTTCGGCGGTCGTCAGTATTAGCCAATTCATGTATTAATATAAAACACTCAGATGTTTATAATAATAAGGTAGTTTGTAAAAGTGTCAAAGTGACTAGCGCTGACGCACTTGTAGTTTGTAGATTAGGCGGTCTAGCCGCATGTAGAGTACTCAGAGTATCGTAGACTCTAAGGAATTGGAAAAAATTGGAAAATCGTCAGTATTAGACTTAACTTCCAGTAAATTGTTTAGAGGGTTTTTTATCAGTAATTTTTTACCCTTCCAATTCATGTATTAATATAAAACACTCAGATGTTTATAATAATAAGGTAGTTTGTAAAAGTGTCAAAGTGATTAGCGCTGATGCACTTGTAGTCTGTAGATTAGGCGGTCTAGCCGCATGTAGAGTACTCAGAGTATCGTAGACTCTAAGGAATTGGAAAAAAAAAAAATTGTCAGTATTAGACTCCCAATTCATGTATTAATATAAAACACATATGATGTTTATTACAATAAGTTAGTTAGTAAAAGTATCAAAGCGATTAGCGCTGATGCACTTGTAGTAGTAGATTAGGCGGTCTAGCCGCATGTAGAGTACTCAGAGTATCGTAGACTCTAAGGAATTGAAAAAAATTGGTCAGTATTAGTCATAGATAAGCTATAGTATTAGTGGCTATTGGCTTAAACTGCCCGATCTCGTTGAGAGTAAAATATATCGGCCGCGTCTATTCTCGTTCTTAACCCTTACCAAACCATGCAGTGACACAGGTTCACCACCATAATTAAACCTATAATATTTCGGTAAATACACGCAACATTAAATTCATATTTTAGATAATCCTAAATAAAATATTAGCACTTAGTTATGACTAGTAAAAATCATATTATGAAAAGGGAATCGTACAAAAACAATTATGTTATCCATTCAATCCGTTGTAAAATTAATACGTTGTGATCAGAGATCACACACTATTTTGACAGTGAAAAGAACAACAAACATACAAATTTTAATTGTCTCTTTCTCACTAATTAAATGAAGAGAGATAAGAAAGAAGGACACATTGTATAGGACTTAATGAATGCTCTAAATTATGTTATTAATCATTTTTTCAAAATTGAATGCTCAATATTTAGAGTAAATTCGTGCCATTAAAGTCATTTAAGCTAATAAAAACATTTTTTCTAACAGTTATTTACGGTAACACGAGTTGACAGCATGGCTGCATTCGGGTATTTTATATCATGGTATGGTAAAGGTTAACAAAGCTCGATAATTGCCCTCATTGGCGGTTGGGTCTAGTTCAAATGAAATTTCTCCATGATCACGATGTCTTCTCAAGGGTAAATTTTTCCGTTCACAAAAAAATACCGTTTTTATTATCGGTTCAGTTACAGCTTGTGGTGCAGTAGTGGTATAATGGCAAATAACATTCAGTTTATTAGTTTTAAATTAGTATAAAGGTCTTAACTAAGTAATAGTTTAAAAAAAAGTAAAATATAGTGTATAACTTACGATATAAATAATTAATAAAATACCACATTTTTTGTAAAAAACGCGAAAATACAAATTATTATCGAAAGGTAAGCCTCGAGTCAAAAACGCATCTGAGCACGCGGACCATTAGATTTGTTGAAGAAGTTGGGTGAGGCTTTTAAACGAATAAATAATTACATTCCAGACATTAACCGAATGTCTGCAGCCAAAAAGCAATACCAATCCTTACTGACTGACCACAAGAAGAGGAAGGAGAGGAATGGGCGCCTGCTGGCCAAGCTGGAGAACGTCGAGAAGAAGGCGGCCTTCTTGCAAGCCAAGACAGACCGGATCAAGTCATTGAAGGTGAGCATTAATTGTGACGTTGTGAATCTCAACTTTCACACGAATTATATATTCTAAATATGAATTAAATATATTAATTAGAAAGATATACATATAAAATTAATTTTATCGAAAAATTATTGCTGTTGTGCCACCGGGATTCGAACCTGGATCTATTTCCTAACCGGAGAAGGTGAATTATCCAACTATGCTACAGCGACAATATTTTTTGCGACAAATTTTCGAACCTATTTGTTACCTTTTTGATATTAATACATTTAATCGTTCCGTTATTTGAAAGAGCTATCTACCCTATGTTCTGAATAATTACAACTTCACAATAAGAATGTGTTCTCCTAATAATAAAGTTGTATCAATGTGTCCAAAATTTAATAAAAATGAATTGATAATTCTGGCATCTGCTATCAGATTACTCAAAGGTATTTGAGATTCCGTAAAAATAAGGTAGATGGCTTTTTAAAATAACGGAACGATTAAATGTATTTAATGTAATATCAAAAAGGTAACATATAGGTTCGAAAATTTGTCGCTAAAAATATTGTCGCTGTAGAATAGTTGGATAATGCACCTTCCCCGGTTAGGAAAGAGATCCAAGTTCGAATCCCGGTGGCGCAACAACAATATATTTCGATAAAATTGATTTTATATGTATATCTTTCTAATTAATATATTTAATTCATATTTAAAATATCACAGAGCTGTGTTCTGAATAATTACAACTTCTCAATAAGAATGTGTTCTCCTAATAATTATATATTGTATTTAACAATTTAACTAGGATAGACAAAACTATCAGTATACAAATTTAGGTGATACTTTACATAACTATATGTTTATCAATTTGATTGTCTACTTTCAGGTGTTTGGATTTCCCTAAAAAATAATAAATAAATCTTAATAATTACAAACTTGTTTGTTAATGCTGACTGGAACTTGTCCGAGAACTAATTTATAGAACATATTTCAACATAATGTTTGCGCTAAATTAATTTGGCAGGATTTTACGTACATATTTAATATTGCGTAGTAAAATTTTGATAGATTTAATAATACGCCTTAAATTTAGGTGATAGTTTACTTGAGAGCAAGATTGTAAGTCCGATTGCCTATACTTAGGCGCTTGGATTTCTCGTGTAAACCAGCTTACATGAATTTTATTAAAATTATTATAACCTGCTTACTTTAATACTAGCGTAGCAGGCGGGGCACCGAATTATGTGCTCTATTTACCTTTCTGAAATGCTTACTCCTTATTTTTATAACAATGTAACACACTCTGTAGTGTGCATCTAAGAAATAAATAATAATTGTAATCTGTGTAAAGTTTTCCAGACTATTCTGCCGTGTTTGTTTTATGTTTCAGATCACAAGTCAGATTTTGTGAGGTTAGGATTATTTTACATTCTATTCATGTACAAAATAACATACCTTAATATATTGTATTATTTTAATTACAGAGCATATATAAAAATAATGCAAACAAATCTGCTTCTCCGGTAAGAGAAGTATTTTCATCCAACGGCAGAATACTGACGGAGAGAGTTCCACTGAATCTGGGAAAAAATACTCCGGATTATAGCTATAACCCTCTACAATACTCTAATTATAGATATGAAAGAATATATAATGAACCGAATCCAATTTATACACTGAAACCCATCACTTTGGACGACGCCATCGAAGAAATTTCTCGCCGATTCATTCTGGTGCCAAAAACTCAAGAAGATGTACTTTATCCGTTGCCAAATGATGATTTGATTCAAAGCAATGACCCTCACCCAAAACGGTATGACCCTTATCAGAAATATCCTGCAAATAAACATGTTTATGAAAAAGATAAAAAGATACTCCAAAAAGACAGTGACAGATTAGCTGACAGGACGCCATATTTTGATTATAACGAAAGCGGTGGATCAAAAGTCACCAGAGACGACGGAACTGGTCCAAGTATAGGAGCTGGAAACTATTTAAGTTCATCTGATGACAATGTAGAAGGAATTGAAAAAAATAGTGCGGGAAGCGACATATGCAATGAAAAAGATTTCGAAGATAAGGATGATTCAACTGAAAAAGACGCCAAAGGAAAAATAATGACTGATCAAAGATACTCACCGGAACTCAAAACAAACGAGTCCAACAATTCTTTCCCGCCAACTGTAACTAAAGCAGGCGATACAGAAGTAAAGTTTGATCCTCAAAGTAAAGTATCTGCAGCTGCTAAGATTAATCCATTGGTTACAAAAATAAATGAAACAATGATAAAAGAGAGATTAGTTGGAAATGAGATTAAAACTAAAGACACTCCGATTACCAATTTGTTGGAAAAGATTATCAAAGAAAAAGAAATTAGTATAGATAGGGAGAGAGATGTGGAACAAGAGACAAAAGATGGCCCAGAGAAGATAAATCTGTTCCAGTCAATTGAAGTTGCATTTGACGGTGATAGTAAACCCAATGTGCTAGATCAACAACTCATTGAAAATGAACCAAATGCCTTGTATACATCCAATGAAAATATAACTGAAGTAAAATCAGAAAATTATGAAGTAAAGGAGGTAGAGAATGGGGTAAAAGAAAATATATATAACGAGGATCAAGGAGATGGCAGTGTACCTGAAACTGATGACCTAAAACTATATGATGGTGTTCAACAAAATTATTCAGATGAAAATAATCCGACAGAACAAAAGGATGAGTTTGAAGGTGAACACGTACAGGAACAAATTCCGTTAGATTCAAATCAAGATGTTTATCCCGATGAATATAATGCTGAACAATATATAGCTGATGAAACGCAACCGCAAGTTGAATACGATCCAAATCAACAGGTTTATGCTGAGTACAGTCCCGAGCAATACGCACAAGAACAAATTGATCCAAATCAACAAAATTATTCCGAAGAGCATCCGGCACAAGAACAAAATGGAGGCACTGATAACCCAGTACAAGAAGCACAAGTGGAGTATGATCCTAACCAACAATATTACGATCCTAATAATGTTGACCCAACGATAGACGGCCAAAATACGGTTTATCCGGTGACAGATCAATACTATACAGAGTCAAATGAATATGTGGAAGGTGAAACTATTGAAGCAGTTACAACACAAGATCAAAATGATGCGTACCCAGTTCCCGATCAATATTATTCAGAAAACAATTACACTGAAGGTGAATTGAATACCCAAGAGTTTCCTCAGGAAGGTACAATAAATACTGAAGATATGGAGCAAACATACAATGGAACAGAAGTTAAAGAAAGTGTTGAAATGCCATATGAAGATAGAGCATACGCAGTCGATGAAAATGTAACGAATCAAGAACAATCCCAACACGACGGTCAAGAAGCAGTTTATCCAAATATCGAAGCATCAGAGGATACAAATAACCCGGAACAAACATATTACGATGAAACAGGACAGACACAACATAACCAAAGTGCGGAAAACAATGAAAGTACTTATGAACATCAGGATAATTCTCAGTATTACGATGATAATACAAAAGCAGACATCCAGCCAAATGAGGAGGAGCAGAATGCAACAGTAAAACCTTTGAGGATACTAGAATCCGATACAGAGCCAGAAGTATCCAACAGGGATGAATCTAGCAAGCAAGAGAGTGATTTTGACTTTTCAATAGCTCAGTAATTATCTAACTCTTCGATTCATAATAAATCGGTAACTCGATAGCTCGGTAAGGAGGTGAACACAATCTTGCAGTCTGCCAATCCACAAACACACGTGAATGATTATAATATTAGAAGCACATTATCTTAGTTCTTTAAAATCTTAATTATTGACTGCTAAACGACATTGTTTTACATAATAAATGTACATAAATAAAACAATATAAATTCAACAATGTCTTGTTTTATTAAGGTAACAATTATACTCCCATCCATCTACTGCAACCTTCGGAGTGATCTTCAAATAATAACTCATCCAATGGGAATACGGTGAAATATTAGAATGCAGTTGTAAGTAAGAATGAACACTTTAATTTTAAATGCAAATCATGAGGTCTGAGCTGTACACAATCCAACGAGTAATACTAGTTATATAATTTTTATTTATTGTCATTATGTTTTGATTTAATGGCTCAAAAATTCAAAAATTACTCTTTTTGTTTTGTAATACGTTCAGCATAGTGTCAGTTAATTTTCCTAGATGGCCACGACAGTTTTTGGAAACCGCAAGATGGGTAACTACAAGATTATAATTTCTTGAGGCTGGTGGACCATTAAAATACCAATTTGGCGTATTTTCACAGCGCTTGTAGGGAAAAAATTAATCAAAACAAAGACAAACAATAGGGTTCATTTAATAAGAAATTAAAATATTATTAATGTAACCTAACCGATACAGCATTCAGATTCAGGTGTTGAAGAAGTGTCCTCAATGCCCCCGGTGAGGTGGGGTCAATTTTACTCTTAAAAAGTTTGTAAACAGCTGAGACATGCAAACAAATCATGTTTCAGAATTTAACAATTTCTTAATAATTCTATTTTACTGAATATACTGAATGTTTAAATTGGACGAAATTGTCCACGGTCATCGTTAGGTTACTAGATCTATTAAAAACAATTTAGATCCGTCATAATGGTTTCTACTATTTTACTCTGACAGTCAGTGTCTTACTGGGACGACTGTTGACTTTTCTCATCATCATCGAGAGGATAGAGAGGCATTTTGGCTAGAGCTTCAGCTTGTTCCGCGAATAATGGCGCTCGGGGTATCTTCCAAGGGAATTCCTCTCTTGGAAGACGTTCGCTGTCATTTCCCCAGTGATGGATCCTACTCCGTACGTTGACTTTTTCGCAGTTATTAATCTGAAATTAAAAATTTAATAATTTACTGAGTCTATTTTGACAATGCTTGTTATTGAAATATAAGTGTTCTTGATTGCTCACTTTGCTTGAATCAAAAATAATATAAATAAAATGATGAATAAAAATATCTTACTGTAACGGTTATTAGAAATTCATATTGTTGAAGCGAGAGGTCGGGCCCACGAATTTCTCCAGGAGGCATCTGAATAGCGTGCTCTGGAACAACGAATCCGGCTTTCCGGAAAGATGCTCTGACATGCCACGGCTCCAGGACCCAAGGAACGGAAATGTTCATCGAGATACTCAGAGTTAGGCGGGAAAGGCAGTCTACAGTCTAAAGTCAATAAAATTAACTGACATAAAAACAATTGAATTTCCAAAATATTTACATAAATTAATTTTAAAAATATTAAAATGCCGAAGCACAAATAAGGAAGACACATATTACTTATGCAGTATCCGGATACATCAAATAATCACATCATAGAATGGTTTCAAAAGAAAATAACCAACCCTTTCGGCAAACAGAGAACTGAACCGAGTTTCAAACACTTCCGTTGCCTCGATCGAGTCCTTTTTGTATTTAACAATATTTTCGGGAGAGGCGTACAGTGCCAGTCCAGGAAGGAGGAAATCCAGATATGCTTTGTTCGGTTTCATATGCACCATGTCGCCCTTGTCCCCCAAACCTGAAATGTTTCAATAAAACTCAAATATTATTTGTAGTTTGTCAATCCATCAAAAGTAATTGTATAGACCAAATTAATATGATAAATTTTTGGCGAATACAATACTTTTCAGATTTTTTCAAATGGCATGTTTTCTGATAGAATTAAATGTGTTGATTTCAATTTGTAAAACTAACTAATTTAACCCAACTAAACAACAATATTCCCCCTCGCTGATTTCACTCGCATATTCGACTAATTAACGAAGCCTCAAAGTACAGAAATTACAAAAAATCAGTAACATCAACTGAGTAATAAGCAAATTGTATCAAAATTCAACAAACGCACTGCATTTTTCACTTTCATTTTTTTTTAAATTTTTCATGCTATCATAATGCCATGGAAAACCATCTACATGACAATTTGCTTGTCAAAAAATTTCGAAATATTAAAGCTCGTCACGTTGTGTACTTTGAGGTGATGTACGATTTATATCAATTTTACCGATGCATCGATAAACGACTGTGTATTAACCAATCTAATTACATATTATGACTGTGAATTATTGCCACATGTATAATAAGCTATGCTATATGATAAGATAGAGCGCTCGGCTACCCTGGCACACGACTCTCGCCGCATCTAGTATTTCATGCATACTCGTTAATTGTTGAGGAATCTAATGGAACCATCTTCCAATATCTGGTTTACGGTCATGGTAAATGTTTTGTGGACATCCTTCATTTCTGGTTCCGTCGACGGTCCCGTGATATATCATTTTCATCATTTTCTCCGCATTTATTTGTCCCCGAGATCAAACATAGAAGAACATTTATGAATATAGTTCTTTGATATATAAAACAAATTAGATGAAATACTTAGGAAGATGAATTTTTAAAGAAAGCAAACACGTTGTGGCTTGACATTATAATAATACAATACTGTCATGACGAAGGTTGGGTTCAACTGACACTAGTTGACATATATACGTAATAAAGTGGTTTAAAACAAAATATTATATTATTATTTAACATAGAAAGATCGAAAATAAACTTAATTACCACCGAGACTTGAACCCGGAATGCGTTACCATTACACCATATTAACCATTTAATTTGACAATGAATTTAGACTTTTGTTTGTAAATCCTCAAGTGAGATATCTATTATTTCCGACAGATGAAAAATCGCAGGTGTAGTGTGTGTTGGTCTGCAGACCGCGAGCGAAGTAGGAGGTATGCGCGTGTGTGTGTTTTAGGTGAGACATTATAAGCGAGTGCGAACTGTCTTCTCTTTCTGCTCTGTTGCGATTTAATTACCATCTTATCTTGTATTATACTGTTCTAAATAATATTGTATTCTTGTCGGAATAAATCATTGTTAATTGTCACCTGACAAAGAAGATTTGATTATCGACCCACACAAGTAATACAAGAGGATTTGTCAGGAGTTACATCTCTAGCGGTACTCACATTGCCGCTAGAAGAACATTACAGTTTAAAATACCTCGGTACCAATATATATGTGTGAAAAAAGTATCAGTCTGGCAACTCTTTTTTTTTTAACTTTTACACGCTACTCAAAAATTAAGCTCTACATTACATTTTCATAGGAATATACAAGTCGATGAGTTGAATCCTTACCAGCAACATACTGTGTCAAGATAACAGGAATTTCCCCCTGGGGTCTGATGGTGGTGTTCTCTACAAAATCGTAAACAAAATGTTTGGATTTCAATTTCCTCGGAACTTTGCCTTTTTTTTGCAGACCTGGTGGATACTTCCGTCTCAGGATGAAAGTATTCTGTAAATTTAGTAAAATGCTGAGCACAATCCTACACATCTTGCACTCGTCTAACATCTAATCTAAAAATCTATAATTATGGATCAAGGAATTCAAGTTCAATTTATTGAGCGCCCAAGGATGTAAATATAAGTAATAAAAAATTTCAGTTACTTATTTTAATTTCGAAAGGTTTTGCCTTGTGGCAAATTAAAACAAGTTAATTTCGGTCAGGCGACAAGTAAGATAGATGTATTTCTAGCGAAACAGTGGCTGTACTGATAATGAAAAGTTATTATATGTATAAAGAAAATCTAATTTCCTTACTCTGGTTTGCTGAGAAGAGAGTCCTTGACTCACTAAGCTTTTGACAAAAGTCGAAAATATTAAATTTCTCAACATTTTTTATATTTTACAGAATTAATACAAAGATATATAACCGAGAGAATAATTCGTCTGACTTTTACGTGACAGATAAATAACCTCAAAAAGCATCGATAATCGACATCGACATCCACAGATTGTAAAATTGGTAGTTAGGTACTAAACTAATCCTAATAACAGAATTAATATTTTATAGTCTATGACAAAAACATAGAAAACACATTTTACTGAATATATATATCTCTTATCTATGCTGAGTATGATGTGGGATGATCAATGATTGTGATATAGGGGGTTGGATGATGATAATAATCTTTGATGAGATGCCCTTAATTATTTTATTAGAGCGGCCCCGCACACTGGTAATATTTCGCTCCGCGATTTTTCCCAGGTTCAATTGTACTATGGTTATAGAAGGGTCAGGTGAATATTCAAAACACAAATTAATCGTTTATTTCCTATAACACAATACACAAATGGGCAAGCAGAATATTTTATAATTAACTTAATCTAATTATGACTACTTTATATTACTGACGCGTTGCGTTGCCAGTGTCGTCGTTTGCATTTCCTCTCGTCCTGATGTTCGTTGGGCTGAACGCCCGCATCACTCTGGCATCCTGGTACCCGCTTGGCTGGGAATACACGCTGCCATCGAGGTCGCGGTCCACTTTCTGTCTCTCATGTCGTAATATTTGCTACCTTTGCTCGCCAGCCGTCTGCTTCTCCATTGGTCTACGCTTGTTGATCCATTCGATTTAACTCCACTCGTTACTGCATTTTCTTCGTCCTTTCTGCCTGTTCAGCGACTACAGGTACGCTTGACAGCGCTCGACTTCCGACATCTTTCGGATATTGGTTTTTCTTCATACGATTGAAGACTGCTGTCCGAGGCTAACTGCTAAGGACCATTCTTCACTGTTTGTGTCGCGGCTGTCTACAGCGAAGTCTCTTGCACGAACTCAAACTATTCTGAACTCGAAGCAGACTCGTGTCCGAGGCTGACTAATCGAACTGTCGTCGGACTGTTGTTGGACTCTCAAGATTAACTGCCGTAAACAACTTCTGTTGATAACTGCTTTAAAAAATGTCGTATCCTTCGATTTTGTTGTTTGCGACCAGGGTGTGTCTCCGCCTGTCGGTTGGATCCACCCTCGCAAGATTGACGCCATTTCTTGACAGCGGCGTTACGCCTTTATTTTAGACCTAACTTTAGACTCCGCCTTCGTCTTTTAGTCAAGTCATAATTATTCACACAATTTATTTGTGTTCACCTAATCACAAATAATCACTTAAACTTTGAGTTTATCTTATATGTGAGTATAAGCCCCTAACATTGTCTTATTAATTAAAACTCCTAGTTCAGTGACCTCATTACCGCTATTTATTCTTTTTACATAAAATTATGACTTTACACGGTAATTACATATTACATATTGAATAAATAGTTCAAAAAACAAGATTTTTGGTGTTATGCCGTACATTTTTTTGGAACGGGGGCGTTAAAGTAGAATTTTGGTATTTCCTGTTGGACAATTTAGAATCCCTCGAAATAAAAAAAGGCAGTAAATAGTGGTACGCCATTTCTTAATAATCAAATTAATTTATCCATTAACCCCATATTAGGTATGTTCTTTTAAAATCAATTTAATATTCATCAACATTCTATTTTCCCCTCCCTTAATGAAGCTTGAGATATTCGAAACTGGTTGACGTTTAATTAATTTCGTGATTTCATACAAAGTGATTGTATTTTATTTAATCTAATACGTCAAACCACAAAGTGATTGTTTTCTAAGAAAATACAAATTTAATCATTTTGGCACGCAGATCTACTATGCGGTGCGCTCATAGACGCGGTCCATTGGTATTGTATTATGTCTATGACATAATTCCGAACCACAAACAACTGTCAAAATTGATATCTGTCGGTGGGGTCGTTGCGTCCGTATTATTGTGAAGTTTTAAATCTAAATACAGTTTTATCGGTTTAACAGATCATCGGAAAAAATCGCGTGCAAGTTTTACTACCACCATGGTGAGGACGTACATTAAAAAGAAAGACAAGAAAGAAGAAATTGTGGAGAAACATATGAAGAAAGCCATATACGAAATAACCAAGAAGAACATGAAACTTCGGGCCACCGCTAAAAAGTATTCTCTCAATCCCTCAACACTATTTTACCGTATTCAAAGGCTTAAAGAATACGCGGAATCAAAAGACAAAGCAACAGGCCCCTACTCACGACGTATTTTTACTCCGGAAGAAGAAGCAGTGTTGTCCCGTCACTTCGTTGTTTACTCGAAACTGAATTACGGCCTTTCTTACCCGCAGATGAGAATGTTAGCCTTCGTCTACGCGAAGACTCTGAACCGGGACGTTCCTGAAAACTGGGAAAAGGGGAAAATGGCGGGCAAGGATTGGCTAAACAATTTTTTAAATCGGATCAAAAATCTTTCCATTGTTAAAACTAAAAATAAAAGGACATTCAGTGTTAATTTATTGGATATCAATTTTTTCTGTTCCAACTATCAACGCGTATTATATGAGCACAAACTAGGAGTATCGAGAATCTTCAATCTCTTGGAAGTGGAAGTGCATTTAGATGTGCCGATGCAGAACGATGAGCAAGTTGAACCCTTAAGTCTGATGGTGACCATGTGCGCTGTCGCGAATGCCTCAGGTGACGTTATCCCGCCGGCGTTCGTGTTCCCCTTGGACGAGATGGACGATTCTCTTCTGAGGTATACTCCTCCACGCAGTCTGGGTCTGGCGAACAGCCCCAACAGCGGAGCCATGACAGCGGAACATTTCCTTCAGATGCTTGCGCACATCCAGAGGCAAACGAAATGTTCGAAAAAAGATTCTATAATATTACTTCTGGACAATCGCAACAGCCACTGTACCTTGGATGTCACGGCGTTCTGTCAGGATAACGGTATCAGCATGGTCTCGTTTCCACCACATTGGGCCAAGAACAAGCAGCCGATGTCGTCAGTTTTGGGACCATTCAAAAGAGTATTTTCGGTAAACAAACAAAAATATCAAACGTACGGGCGAACACTCCTTCATGATCTCACAGCGCTGATCAGCGTATCGTACACGGAGGCCTTCACTCGTAAAAATATCGTTGTTGGTTTTGAAAAGTCTCACATTTGGCCGTTTTCTAAAAATTCTCTTCAAGAAATCAACACGGACGTGGAATGTCTGGACACTGACCAGTCATCGATTGATGAAAATAAGCCCAAGGAGGAAGGACAGAAGATTTCCGGCAGAAGGAAAAAAAACCATTCATTAGAACCTGATATTTTAAGAATTGTTAAAGCAGAACACCATACTAGTATACCACCCGGTGAATTTGGGATTTCTCCAAAAATTTCAAAATGTACGGGGAGTACTGAATATTCACTGATGGTTGAAAGAATTACAAATCTTTTAGACAATGACGATGAATTTGTTCTGGTTATTTGTGAAAAATAATTGTGTTACAGTTCAATCATTCTGTTGTGTGTAGCGGTGTAACGGGTAGATTAAAAAATTATAACGCATTCGTTTTTATCAAATATTTTTCTCCGAGACAATAAATGGTATTCGTAAAATATAATTTAGTAACATACTCAAATGTTACTCGTTGGCGTGGAAACCGAACACTTTTTTATTTATTTTCCGATATTTATAAAGGTATTTAGTTTGGCATTGATTTGTTTATCTAAAAAGGAAAAAAATTAAATAACATTGATTTACAAATAATAAAAAAATACAACACAGCTAGTAGAATGTATTGGGGTCAAACGAGTTTGAGTAGGGCATGCAATGCCGCCACATTTAACTGTTCAATGTCTAGGATGTTTTGATTGTACAGTACTCTTGATTATCCAGAATCACTTTAACTGGGTTGCGGATTTGCCAGGCAGTAAAAATTTTTGAATTTATTTATAAATATTAATTAAAATGTAAATATAATTTTTCATTCCACTATATAATGTTTATCGGAAAATTAAAGTAGGGAAAATCATAATATATATATGATAGAAAATAAAACAAGCAATATTGTGAGATATTATTTGGGTATCCTTATATTCTATGTTGAAAAAGCAAACTTCTAAGCTGTCGTATTGGATTTAAGTATGTAGAATAATATTTAGTTTTCGTTAGAATTTTTTTCAGCTATCTGGTTCAGTTTTTTTCCTCTACGACCCAAGATAAACGAGACTACTATCTCGTCAGTAATTATCAGCCACACTACTCACGGTGATGAGAAATTGAGAACAATCTTAGTGACAGGTAGGATCACACAAATTATAATCATTTGTATTTTTTAGTATAGATTTACATTTTTTATTAGCTATGTTGAACTTACCTTATTTGTCTGATCATTCAGTCAGTTTACTCTGACAATGTATTATTATAAAAATTTATACTCGGCCCCTGACAAATAAATTCAATTGTAGTAATTATTTAAATTGAAGTAGTCAGAGTTTACTCAAGCATTTGGAGTAACTCAACAGATATCTGTTCGCCTAAGCGAGCACTGGTGCATGAAAACTCAAGGCCACACGCGATTGATACCAAGGACACTGTTCGTTCGGTTGGAAGGTTCTCCCTCATGCGACTTATTCTACAAACTTGTCCCTTCAGATTGCCATTTGTTCTGGGCCCTACAATACCACTTAGTTGGTTCGCACTTCAAGACACTAAGATCTCGATAATAGCATTGCAGACTTTACCGACTCAAAACAGCTGCCCTTTTACTAAGATGGAATTTGCTAGCTGCCCAATTGATGGTAAAAGTGTGCAGATTCTGATGGAGATTATTTCAGATTAAATTTTTTTATAAATAAACAATAAATTTGTTAAATAAAGGCCAATAACTAGTTTGTATATCTAATAAGTTTTATATATATATTGTGAACGCAAGTAACACACAATTATAACGAAAGATGTAACACGAAAGTAAGAAATAAAATATTTTTTATTTCATGATTGATCTGGCCACTGTGTATTAAAGCTCTGTACTTTATGTAAAGTTCATTTAGGGGAACTTACTGACAAATACATACTTTTGAATGTGAACAGAATTATTTGAGACATTATTTAATCAGCCATTTTGTGTTGCAATTGTGAAAGCAATTCGTTTGGAAGCATTCTATGAAACTGATATTAATACATACTTAACCTTTGTGATGCTTATTGGAAAGAGGTCCTTATCTACGCAAACTTAAGATGTTCCGGAGTTTCAACACAAATTAATTAATTACCGTAATTATTTCAGAAAAAGGTGAGCTGCGACTCATCGGTAGATTTTTAGGTTTTCTGTCGCATTACAAATATAAAATGAACTTGACATAATTCTAATTTAAAAATTTAGATAAATTGCTTAGAAAGATATACAAAAAAATTATATAACCATCGCTGAAACTCAAATTTGGATCTTTCTGTTACCAGTAGACAGCTTTTCGATTAAATTGCAATAACCCATAACAGAAGCTGCCTAATTGAATTTAACCAATCATCTATTGTAAGTAATCATATTTTAATGACAATGTTTTCCGGAAACCTTTGAGTAGTGGCGCCAGGACTTTTAGTCCATTTCATTGACAGATAACATTTACGTAACTAATGTAATTAAAGAGATGTCGCTTTCAATGGAGAAAATAGGTGTCTTACTTAGAAATGTACATAGATAAAATTTGGCATCTTCTATATTGGTCATGGTAACTTAATCAAGTAAAATATGATTTCAGTAAAAAATTTAAAAAACATTGCGATTTATCCGTTCCTCCTATTTTATATGGTCACATTGTGTTTGAGATATTCTTTATATGCTAATCTAAACAAGGCCTAATAGGGCAGTTGCGTGCTCGTTAAGACTCTTGATTTCATATTTTTAGTGAAAGATACTATATGCAGATAGGAAAGATCCTGCCGTCCAAAATTTGAACACGGATCAGTCATTCCATAGCTGGTCTCTACAATGAGGCCGAGCTTTCCTATCTGGACACAGCTTCAATATTTATTATTAATTATATGTTATTTGTGAAATTTTATCGTGTGACTGTAAATATATTTTTTAGTAAAGCAACATTGAAAACTATTATTGTATTTTCATTATTTTAAACCAACATAAAGGGGAATAGATTTTCGCTGATTGTTGAGGGCCAGCAGGTGGCCATATGGCGACCGACATATGACCAGTGCTTTTGTTCATGTCAGAATGAATGTTTCCAATAGTACGAGTACCAATTTGAATGCTTCATTCAAAGTGATGTGCGAGTATGATGTAGTACTACATTGTAGTAGTTCGTACAGTATGGATCTATCACTGCTGGTGACGTAATGAATCTAATTATTGATACACGTTCACTGTAATCATTACGTGAAATTCAAAATAGCTACTAAACTCGATCAGAAGGTTTGAATTGGTATCAAATATTTGTATCACCTATATCTCTAAATACTAATTTAATGTATATATTTATAATTAATACATTAAATTAGTATTTAAAACATCACAGAGCTATGTTCTGAATAATTACAACTTCAGTATAAGAATGTGTTCTCCTTAATAACCTTTATCTCTATTCAAACTGATTTGTAAAATGAATATGATTTTGCATGTCTTTTGATATAAACAATTTTGAAACAAAATATCACTATTTCATCTTCAAACTTTTTAGATATCAGCTATGCATAATGATGACAGATATCATTGCCTTGCCCGTGCATGCGCAAATGGCGCACGTCAATTAAAATCTTGTCAGTATCGAAAATTTAAATTTGTATTTATCACCATATCGTCTGCGCACGTCCAATGTTGCGTATGAACCATTTGTAAAAAATATTCAGGAAGGATATAACTAACATTCTTACAACTGTTAGGGAAAATGTTTCTTTCGCGGCGTTGATAAGTCGATTCCAAGAAATCTATCTGTCCGTTTTAAAATTAGAAAACTCCAACCAGTGCACCTTAAGAGGCATTTTGAATATTTTGGCTCATATGCAGTATCACACTTTCAGACTATATGTATATCCAACCAAAATAATTTTGGGTCTTCAGTAGAATTCAGATTTTTCATTAGTATCATTGCAATCTGAATTAGGTGATATTGCTCATACGAGCAGTCATATTAGGACAAACCTTTACTGTTTCTTTTTTTAATTTTATAATCTCTTACCTTTACCTCACTTCCGATACCGAGGCAAAATTTCCACCTTGTTACCAAGAGGCCAGGGTTTGAGCTTTCTCATAGGCAGGACCAAGAAGTTAGTTATATTTTTGAACAATTGATGTGACATGCATTCTGTGTATGCATGCCTACTTTAAAGTACGTTATGTGTCTGAGACTATCTATTGTAAAATGAGAACAAAGGACTATTTCTATAATTTTATATTGCAACCATGTTACGAACAAAAATATAACATTTTATTGTAATTACCATCTAATAGAAGGTAATTAATTGTCCACATTTCTTTGTATTTATGTGAGTAATGAAATGTTGTTAATACTTTTTTAGCTCTTTTTGATTTAAATTGGCCACACTGGCACTCCACAAATATTTGACTGGTGTTTCTGAAGACTGAGAAAATGATCAGGTTAGACTATTGATTACAGAAGAGTAATATAATGCCACAGTGTGGTGTACGATGGTGGGAAAATTTTCACACAATTTTGATGTGAACTTACGAAGAGTCTAGCAGGAAACATAGGATAGGTTCTGCATCAGTGTGGAGAAATACAATTTGATAACAAAATAAATACTCGTGATAGACTAAGATTTATTATGCAACGCTTACATTAATTTATGTTTATTTTAAATCATCCATTTATAATTTCAGTCATTCTTATAAAACATGAAAAAAGCTACGAATTGTTTTATAACGTAAACCAAAATGGCCTGGATAATTGGACAATATATCGACCGTTAAACAATAGGTCAAATAAAGATATTACATCCACCGATGGCCTGGTTAGCTATCATTCATTGTTCGATTTACTCATATTCAAGGTTTCCAAGTGTTAACCAGTCACCCCATCAGCTTTTCGGTGCCTCTTATGGAAAATCATAAGGATCAGCAGGAGTTGCCACAACCGGGTGTACGCGTGGTGAGGATTGAGAATACATACTTCCCGAAGGACACGGTGTAGACTAAATATTGCATAAACCCAAACAAACAGCACTCGTAACTGGAGAAGGTATTCAACAAAAAGTGTAAGAAACATTCAATACTGAATTATAAATATTTATACTTGCACACAGAAATGAAAACATAATGAAGAAAAGACAACCAGAGGTTCGTCACAATGTAGTTTGAAGAAGGTGTGAATAATGAATGGGCCCAAAAGTTGGTTATACAGGGAGAATGCACTCGTTAATATTTGTTACATAATATTTTCATCAATAAATACATCACAATTTTAAAACAAAATAATTGTAGGGATACATACGTTAACACTATACACAGAACAGGATATGGTTCCATTGTTGGCCGTATCTCCTTTAGTAACATCAAATTCTCATTGGCTTTAACACTCAAAAGCTTCAAAAATGATGGATGGAAAGAATTGATTGAAGAATGCTGTCGCCATATGTTATAAGTTTATTACAAATGTCACATATCTTAAATAATGCCGACCTCCAGCCACTGCAGTTTACGACATAAACATTATTCACCCAGAACGTGCTGATTATAAAGACATTAATTATTTTTGAATAAGACCTAAATATTAGCGATACAAATACCAACATTACAGACGATAACATTCCGCAGTCCAAATGGCGAAAAATATATGGAGAACATGCCCTAAACATACAATTTGGATATTTCAAAATTAACTATATAGGCCTAGAGAAATCTGCAGTGGCGAACGTCTGGCAGGTACAACTACTCAATATTTACAGTAAATCGTGGAATCTTCAATACGTGTAACACAACTAAAGCGGGATCCGTTCCACGTCCACGCCCGACCATTGTGACAAAACATATTTACCAATGCAAGCCGTATTGCGTACATCAAATCACTTTTCCGGCACCGTCGCGCGTGTTTCATTCACTCTTACACCCACCCCTCACCTCATTCCACAAATCTTTGCATCACATCAAAATGTCAGCCACTTCCAATTAACTACATCCCTCGACGCAAACCATAAAAAAATATTTTTTATAAAATTAAAAAAACTCATGTTAATGAAAAAATCTTCATCAATTTAATTAAAAATATTTTCAATTTTTTCTAATAAAAAATTTGCGTAACATACGTCCCCCGACGGCGCGGAGTGTCACTGAGGAATATCTGCATTCTGAGCTCGTACGGGCGGGACATACCCACATTCGCAGAATTTCCCGCCGAGCCCTTCTTGTAATGTTTATTGCATTTCAGATCCTAATATCAAACATACTTCTATCGCTACATTGCATCATTATATTTAATATTACAACGCGCATTGAAAAATTACTTACAATTTTGAAAAATACAACAAAATAAAATGTATTTATTCTAGTCATGATCAATCATTTGTGGAAATATTTAAAGCTATGCATTTTGCAATGAGACATAAATATTTGTAATGCAATTAACCGAGACTTTTTTTTTCTGAAAAGAAATGTCTACGGAACCGTCCCGGAAATGTGAATGTAAAACGGAGTCTCAACACGCAAACAACAATTGATAAAACTGATCATTAATACGCAACACTAATATTATAAAAGATGACAAATCTTTCATTACAAAGAGGGCATAACATGTATCAAAACTTCAGTTATCCACATTTTAAAATATCTATAATATTATGTACAGTGTTGTCATTCGACACCACAACACAATGTGTTTGAATATCAGTACAGTGAATGTTAATTATTGAAATAAATTGTAGGCATTCTCAAATGGCACACTTTCAACAGTTTAAAAAAAAATTTAATGCGACTCGTAAATGGTGGAAGTGCTCTCTCGCATACTAAATCCACTCCAACAAAAATTACATCTCATTGTGTATCTCCCAATGCAATAATTTCATCATAATCAATTATAAACCAGCATAAATATCCTCGTAAGCAGTTCAAATTGCGTACTTTATCATAATTCGAGTTGAGAGTTGACTTTACAATAAAAATTAGAGCCACTTATAATGGGCAGACGTACACTTTATTTGATGGAAAAAAAAAACCATTTGGCTAAAATGTTATTCAATGCACATAAATCATCTAATAATCTGAATTATCCAAATACAAGAGTATTCAAGTATTTATTTTGGATTCAAATTACTCCAGTTTCATAAACACAATTTAGTGCAGAAATTTTTTAAATTTCGTGCATTCACACAGATCCAATACATCTTTTCACTAGAGACAGACAGACAGGTATAGTACCACACGTCTCAAAACAAATATTAAATCGTTTACTTCTCTATTGACCCCTCCTACGTGAGAAAATATTGTAACTAATAAATCGGTCATTTTTAGTTGTTCTAGTACTATGTTCTGTTGATACATTATATTTAAAAATATTACTGCTATATAAATATGTATTAAATACATTCAACCTATTTATTAATTTAAATCTTTTACATAGGAGTGGTCAATATGTTCGCTAATCACCGATTATTGTGTTATCCACTATATTTACATATATATATATATATAATTGTAATATTAATATAATTTTATGACAGGTAATTTGAATTTCACATAAAAATACTTGGATATTTGAAAACAACGATAATTCAGAATTAAATCAAAATTAACCAAGCTCAAGTGCTTTAAAATTAAAAAATAGACAGATTTTTATTTGCATGTTATGAATGATTATCGTCACATTTTTTGATATTTAGTAGGTATCTTAAATTACACCATATCGTACATAAAAGATGAAAAAATAATTGCATTTAATGTTAATGAATTTGTGTAGTTCAAAATATTGAACTGTTAAATGATTAAATGGAGCAATCTCAGTTTAAAAAGTTAACTGTTATATTTATTTAATATTATTTTCAACAAAAAAATACTTTTACATCACACAATGTCTCTTCAAAATACAACTGTGCGTACTGTGCACGCATAGTTTACCTGAAAGGCATACTCCCTGCTCTAGCAATCTAAATCTAAAAAACTGGCAAGAAAATTGAAATTGCAAGTGAAATAGCAATTATATTTGTAGATAAAAGAAAACATCGTATTCCTAGTACAATGTACAATTTTTAAATAAAGTAGCTACACTGACTGTATCGAGGATGGCCAATGGACACATAGATTCTTAGTGGATAAAATCAGTTTTGATACAACCACAACGGGCTGATATTTAGTGAAACAAGTTTTAATACATTTAGTAATTTTACACCCAAATAAAGGGGGCGCAAGCTGAATCTCATCAGACCAGCGTTGGGTGTCTCCTCCGTAAGAACATTTGACAAAACAAAGTGTCTATATCGCGAGGACAGCACACGTACACGTCAACAGACTTATCTGGTTTTGTCCCAACCAAATGAGAAATGGAGAAATATTCAAGTATAAAACATTTTGTTATCTTCATAAAAACAAGCGACCATTTCTATATTTATACATAATATTCACTTGATCATCACAATGATTAATTAAAACAAAAAATATTTCAATCACAACGACATAAAAACACGGATTATTTACGACGATTCAAACAATCCCGCGAATGGCTCAACCCGCAATAATTAAACTATACATTAAACGATATTATTTTTTTAAATTAAATATATTTATATACAATTGAAAATGATTATAGCCACGATTCAGTGTCAAACGTGTGGAAGATGTCCAGCGTATATATAGTCTAGGTTCACACAGACACTGGGTGGGAGATTCAGTTGACCATGAGGGTGTGTGACTCCATGGGAGCGGCCGAGTCGTACAGCGTATCCGTGTCTTGCGTGGGCTCGCCCTGTAGCTGGCACTGATTGGAAAGGGTGCCCGCGCCACAATCACAAAAGAATCTGGAAAAATAATTTATGTTATAATTACACAAGCGATTGTCGCAGTTTTAAACAGTATTTGCAGAATATTCAGACTTTAGTGTTTCAAATCATTTGTTTTTAAAATGAGGTACCTTCGGCACCCCGGTTAGTGCTATAATTGATTAAAAAATTACTCCGCAAATTAACATACTCCAGTACAACCACAGTAACTCAGATCTTTTAATTAATTTTCAGTCAAAATAATTCTGAATCATAAACCAACACATTTTTATTGTTTAAATCAACAGGCAGGCACAAGTTGGGAAATTCCAGAAAATATGAAAAACTTGAATAAGTCACGAATAAACCTTTAAACACGAGTAATGTTTGAATGCAAGAAAATCAACAATTTTATTGTTGTCTCTTTCTACTCAAAGCTTCCTCTTTCGTATGATTTACATAACAAATAATGTCATTAATTATTTCTCTGGAACTTAAGAACTTAACTATTTCACAAATTTCAAACTGGAAAAATGAAAGTTCGAACTTAATAATCTTTTATTTTCCTTGATTGACATTATTGTTAACTTATCTTATTATTTCACGTGAAATTTTTCGAGTGATCCCGACACATAAGCGCTCATTTGATGTAGTGGTAAAATGTGTATTGCGGAAGTGTCAAAAAATGAGAAGGAAAAATAGATGATTTTTTCAAGCCAAAACATGCCTGACAATTAAAAATGTTTGTATTATTCTTTATTTTAGTGTTATTATATACTTTATTTAATGATTGTTTTATTACCTGAGAACATTTTAAGGTAGGGTCTTTACTTATTATGAGAAATAGATCTAATATTCACCTTAATTAGGTTCAGTAGTACATATGTATAATAAATTACTTCGGGATTTTGTATTAGTATAATAAATATTGTATTTTCGAGATGATTTCACGAAATGTGCCAAAATCTGTGTGCTTATCACGAAATTAGCTGTTTTTTCATGACTTTTGTGATTTCTAATGCCATCGAATTGCGAATTTTGTAAAAATTATTAAGTCCTTTGAATTTCTTATTAACGGGGTTCCGCATAAAATGAATTAATTTTTTTTTGATTTCTTGAATTTTGAATTAACTCGGTTCTACTGTAATTTTTTTTGCAAAATTAAATCATTTATTTCTTTTTGGTCCCCTGGATTTATTGTTTGGCCAAACTGTGTTTGGGAAATCCTTTTCATAAATACTTTAAAAAGATTTTACATATATTTGGGACAGTTAATATAAAGAAAACTGGACATGGCTATGTACGATCGGTAAATTACAACGGGACAATATACTTAAAAATACAGGTGCGGAGGAAATAGATTTTGAGAAATGATAAATAAATTATCTTAAATCCTTAGACACAACGTAAAACACATTACAGTAAAACCTCGTTATTGCGAAATCCAAGGGACCAAAAAAATACTTCCGTAATAACGAATTCCCACATATAACGAAAAATGTTTTTTTTTTCCCTAATATATTAACATTCCGGTTTTAAAAAAGTTTGTAAGTTCCGCAAACTAAACACCCATTGTCAGATTAATATGGGATATAACATAATTAAGGCATTCTGCAAACAATGGAGGATTTTCTGTTCAAAGAAAACTCAGAATACTATATTTAGTTTTCTTGTTTCAACAGATAAGCAAATGGATAATAATTAAGAACTTAAATTAAAAACATTTTACGAAACAATATGAGATAAACTAAAATTCGGGGATATTTTTGGAAATTCCAAAATGTTATGCAAATATAAAACAACATTCAATTTTAACCGTGTTTAATTGTAGAACCCGCTACAAGCACTGAGAATTTCGCATCGGTCAATCGATACAGTAAAACCGCGATATAACGAAATCCAAGGGACCAAAAAATAAAAATTCGTTATAACGAATTCCCACATATAACGAAATAAAAAAAAAAAAAAAAAAAAAAAAAAATATCCTACTACATATATGTTACGCGCCGTCGCAAAAAAATGTTGCGCGGCTTCAAAAAAGATCGCAAATTCTGCAAACAAAGGAGGAGGAAGGCCATAGGGAACTGAATACATACATATTTTTAGTTGTTTGGTTAAATATTTTAATTGTGTTTAAATGTAGAGCCGCTTCAAACATAGTTTTGGGCATGAAACATAAAAAATAATTCAAAAATAAAAATTTTACAGTTGAATCGTGGCATTTTTATAAAATGAGTCGTATATAAATTACGAAGGTACTTACCGGTAACGGCTGCAACCACTTCAAAATATAATCGATAAAATTGTTCACTTAAAAATGATCTTTAACATTGTTCACTTAAAATAATCGTTTATTTTCCCTTGTTTAGTTTTAACATTTCTTTCACTGTCTCGTATAATTATTTTAGCCAATGCATCGCAGTGGGAAAATGCATCCACCGGTAATTCTGGTCTTCCCGATACGTATCGTTGGAGAACATCTAAGGCATGAAAAACTTCGGAAGTTGACGGTAACGAAGCAAATGAGATTTCATTGCTTTCCTCATTCAATGTGTCATTTTTGTCCTCATCACTCGTCTCAGATACCGTAATGCGAGGCGCGGGAACATACAAAGCAGACGTTATCACTTCATGGTCGTAAGAAATAAAATCATCGTAACTTGTAGATCTCAACAAAATTCTTTCACCCGTTGTTAAACTCGCTTGAGGGGCGTCAATTTCATCTACGGGCAGCGAAGAAAACCCGCACTTTTTAAAACAATTCGCGATTGTTGTAGATGTTACCGATTGCCATGCTATACTCATAGCTCGACATGCATCCAATACCGTCCATTTTCTTAAGTTTTCTACAGAACAGCCATTGTTTACCTGTATAATACAGGAATGCAATAAACTTTTTCTGTAATGGCTTTTGAAGTTCTGTATTATTCCCTGATCTAGCGGTTGGAGAGCACTCGTAGTATTAGGAGGTAGGAACAGAAATTCTATATTTGGCGCAACAATTTCCGGTGCGTAATGTGCTGAACAATTATCCAAAATCATCAATATTTTACGATCTTGTGCTGCCATTTTTCTCTGCATCGTAATAGCAAAGCTCTTAAATATTTCCCGCGTCATCCACGCTTTTTTATTATGGCAATAAGTAACAGCGGGAAAACTGCTAAAAGTAAGGCCTCTAAAGCATCGTGGTTTTTTATATTTTCCGATGACTGTGATCTTTACTTTATCGGATCCGTCCATATTTGTACATAACGCGGCCGTCAGGCGTTCCTTACTACGTTTTCCTCCATGACATCTCTCTCCTTTAAGAGCTAGTGTCCGATCTGGCATCATGTTATAAAACACACCAGTTTCATCTATGTTATAAACATTTTTTGCGTCGTATTTCTCCCAAATATGCCGATTGTTTGTTATCCAGCTCGAAACTTCTTCTTCATCAACTTTTTGGGAATCGCCACAAACCGCGAGGCAAACAATGTTGTGTCGCTTTTTAAAGCGATCTAACCACCCATTAGATGCCTTAAAATCAATTCCCATCTGATGAGCCAACGACTTTGCTTTCTCAATAAGCATTAAACCAGAAGTAGATATATTCGCTGATCGGATTTGGGAGAAATACTCGAACAGTTTTTCTTCCAATTCTTCATATTTGGCAGGCCGTACACGCTGTTGGGAACCGCTCGCCTTACATCTATCAAACGCATCTTCAATCTTCTTCCGATTTTTTAAAATTGTGGAGAGAAACGAAACCGGAATACCATATTTTACGGCTATCTTGCCTTTACTGTCCACTTTGTTGTCGATGTCTTTCAATATCATTATTTTTTGTGCCATGGTTAAAGTTTTGCGGGAATTATCACGTACTGAAGCCATTTTAAGGTTTCACAAAATATTATGAAATGTACTTTAAATAATAAATTACACTACACTAGTATGCATAGCAGTAAACACACGAAAACAATAGTTAATAGAAACACAAAAAATAGTCCATAAAGTATTTTAAAGAATTATTTGTATTATTGACGAGTTCACACGAAAACAATTGTCAAACGAAAATGAATTTATGTAAATATTCAGTTCGGTCATGCAATAATCGCGTTAAAAACGGAACAAACTTAACTCTACAGACCTTACACTGAGACTGATATTCCCAATAAGTACATACTGCAACATTCTGCGTATTCCTGTTAATTTTTGTATTTTCCAGCTGTCTGGGTCTGGGATTGCAATACATATTAGAGGCGTATGCGTACGTAAAACATGTCCAAGTGAACGCCGCAAGAATTATGTCAAATGGTTTTATGGGACTATGAACCTACTATGAACCCAAGAAAAAGTTTGAATTGCCAAAATTTGACGCCAAAAAGGCCATTAAACCGTTCGCATACGGCAGATGCAGCGGCGCGGCTTTGTAAGTGCGAAATAATATTTTCATCTTTTATCATTTTTTTATTTCGTTATAAATTTACGTAAATGTATTGGCATTTTTTCGTACGGGACAAAAATGATTTCGTTATAAATATTAACGGGATTTCGTTATATATATGCATTTTTGTATGAAAAATTGGTTTTAGGGACTAAATTTCGATTTTTTTTTCGATATACGTCATTTTTCGCTATATCGGGGTTCGTTATATCGCGGTTTTACTGTATTACAATTTCTTTAAATCGTAGAGAGATGAATTTGTAATTATAGTTTTTTGTCGAGGGTTTAAATTTTGAAGGAATTATCACAACCTGAATGTACGTACGCAATATTACCGTTCATTGGAATCAATGTAAATGTTCAGTTATAATGTAAAAAGTGACATAAGTTGACTATGATAATAAAGATAAAAAACGAAGATCAAAGATAATAATGCACAGAATTGTAGGCTAGGCATCTCGTGTTTTGCGGGCAATACCATACACAAAGCTTACGCGTGCATGCCCTAAAGTGTGATGTGCGAATTGTGATTTCAGTTTTTATTTTCTCCAGCTGGTCTAGATAAGATCCGTTTTTAGAGGCGTGAACACATGTACGCATTGGAAAGATGCCATTTTAACCTATTTAGACAATCGGCAATAAATCCAACCTTGAACAAGTGGAGATTATGTCAAATGGCTTTATAAGGGCCTATTATGATCCCAAGGAGAAGTTTTACAAGGGCGCCGCTGACCGGCCCGCTGCGCCAGGGCAATAAAACAATTGACAAACAGCTGAAATATATTTTGAAATATTTTCATTGAAAAATATTTTTTTTTCATTATATATTTACGTAAATCTATCGGTATTTTGTCGTACGGGACAAAATTTTTTGTTATACATATTAATGAAATTTCATTATATAAATTCATTTTTGTTTGAAAAATTGATTTGAAGGAATTAACTTTGAAAAAAATTTAGATATACATCATTTTTCAGTATAGCGGGGTTCGTTTTTAACGAGGTTTTACTGTACAAAGCCGTGTACAATTTTATCACTTTCATCAGAATAGATACAAAAATAAAAAAAAGCTTTAAAAAGCAACATTAGAATCTAGAGGGCAGAGGAAAAATAGAGAATAATATTTACCTGTCGTGTCGGATAAATTCTACATCGTGACCTGCATGGCAAGTTTTAATACAATTCACACAGATGGCATTCCGATCTGTTGTATTACATGTTTGGCATCTGAAAATTATTTAACTTCAATTAATTCACATTACATTAACCCTTTACGGTCCACTAACTTTGATTACTTTATTCCACCGAGTCCGTAATAAATACACAATTTAAAAAAAAATTATTCTATATTAATATTTTTTAAGTTTTATTAAATGGTGGCAACATAAAATTTTTTATACTAAAACATATTTAGGATATGAAAGATCATAAAATCAAAAGATAAGAGCATATGGCGATACACAATCCCTTTTGGACCTCTAACAGCACAAGTACTGTTTGAAGGTTATACATATTAACAATATTTATCCTGGAACGGCATCCTAACATGACTGGCTAAAATCAAGCATTCTGTTGATATGAAATGAGTTATGTAATAAATTGATATTCTTAAAATTAGATTCTTCATTACACAGCAGCTTCTTTATAAATGATGTCCAAGTTGACTTGCTTTGCGTTTATTGATGTTAATACTTGGAGAGTACAAAGGTATATTTGGTTTTATGAATGAATGGGAGTTTACCTATAGAAGTCGTGCATTGGAAAAGATGTGTAGGAAGATATCTTGTAGAGGCATTGCCCCCCGCCGACAGCCTTCTCCACAGCATCCTGGTTGGAAAATATTTTGTTTCCGCGCACCATAGGTGAGACACCCGATGCCAGGCATAGACCTGAACATTACAATTACAAAAATCAACATTAATAAACATGTAAAGCTTTGCGAGTTATAATTGTTACAACTTTTGCTTTATACGATTTATCATTTGTCTTCCAAATCAAAACAGAGGTGTGACAGTCGGTTCAAAGCTAGCTTATGGAATTAAAAATTTGATTTATGAAGTCCTATGATCTATATTCAAAATTAATCCCAATTCTATCACATTCTCAAGGTAAAACATCCATGTGAATTTTTTCCACAGCAACTGAGTAATAAAAGTCTAGTCTCCATCCAGTCATCGACATTTCATGTTATTAATACGTTGGTTGCCAGTTTTTAACTGTGCCAACAATATATTTCATTCAACTATACATCCGCCACCAAAACGAGAGGTCGCAGAGGGTGACCAAAACGTCGTTCAGAAAGGAGCTTGGATTTCCACTAAATGTCTCCGCCAACGATGAATCTGGAATAATAATTATTAAAGTCAATTGGTTAGTGTAGACTTACCGCCAAATCTATTGTTAAATATTTGATTGTGCTCCAGGGTGGCCGTGGCATTGTTGGTGATCTCCACGCCGGCAGCCAACCCATCAAATATCCGGTTGCGCCTCAGGACGGGGTGGCTCTGTGTGGAGATCAGGACACCAGCCTGCGCATTGCGGAATATGTCATTCTCCTCCAAAACACCCTGCAAATGTATAAAATAGTGGTGAATAATTTAATCTCCAATCATACTGAAAATATTTCATGAATGGTTTTTTTCAAAATTGTCGGTTATTTGTAAAGGCATTGCAACTGAAGTTTAAGCTATTGAAACTGTGCAGCATTTTAGCACTTATTTAAAGCACCACTTTACATATATGATAATTCAAATATTCACGTTGTTTACGAAAATGTGGATTTTTATTATTAATTTATATCTGAAGTTATACATTAGATTAGACATTTTTTTAAGTATTACTTAGATAGAACCTTTATACTCATTTAAAACTAATAAACTGAATGTTATTTGCCATAATTAAGACAAGTATCAAATCTGATTGAGACAAATTAACAAAATGTTAAAAATTAATATTATAAACCATTCAATTTGCAGGACATATTACCAATTACAGCAACATGGCGTTTTAAATCGATAATATTAAACAAAATAATAAATTGAAGCTGTCATAAATTTAAAAAATTTAGAACATAGATTTAAGCGATCATCTATGTAGGTACTTTGCCTGATACTTATAAGAATTTAAGTATTAGCCTCATCTTGAAAGCATATGTAATTCGTGTAGAATTTATCAAATTTCAAACTAGAAAAATGAAAGCTCGCCGTAAGTTTAAAATGAAATTTAAAAGGAAGTATTTATTTTATGTAGAGAGCAGTTTGGCTGCTGTAACAACCCTGATAAACTGTAAAAACCTAAATGATCATAATAACAAAGTTTAAAAACATTATACTAACCTTTCCCCCATTAAATATACAAATTCCTCCATCCCTTCCGTCAAATATCTTGTTCCTTTTGAGTGTTGGGTTAGAGTCTGTTTTGATCCACACCCCCGCCATAGCATTATCAAATATCTCATTTTGCTCCAACAGCCCCAACCCTCCATTATACACCAGCACCCCTCCATTCTGCCCGCCCCAAATCTTGTTCCCTCGGATGACCGGATTGCTGCCCGTGCGGATCTGAACTCCAGAGTACAGATGATTGAAAATGTCATTATCTTCTAGCTTTCCGTGACCATTATCGTAGAAGTAAACACCGACCTGCTTGCCAGAGTGTATGCGGTTACGCCTAAGCACCGGGGTGGATCCTGTGGTAATCCAAACTCCAGCTAGGGTATTTGAATATACTTCATTTTCTTCAATTAATCCTTGGCCTTTTTCGTGAACGTATATACCGCCATGTTGGCCGTGGTGTATTTTGTTGTGCCTAACTATGGGATCACTGTTAGTACGAATTTGAATCCCGGCCAATGCGTTTCCGTAAATGTTATTATGCTCAATGAGACCGCGTCCCTCACCGAATATGTAAACACCACCTTGGTGGCCGTTGTAGATCTCGTTCCGCCGAATGGTGGGATTGCTGCTTGACGTGATCCATACGCCGGCAAAGTTGTTGGAATGGATCTTGTTGTCGATGAACTGTCCGAGGCCCGATTCGTGCACATAGATGCCTCCCGTCTGCCCATGGTGGATCTCACAGTGCACTACGGTTGGGTTGGCTCCCGCCTTCACCTCGAAACCGGCTATCCGGTTGTTGTGAATATCATTTGCTTCAAAATATCCCTGTAAAGCATCAGTGGGTTGAATTAGATTTACTTTTCTACAATAAAAGGGAGGAAAGTTGATTTCACCGCGGTGGTGTGATGGCACAAGGCGATCAGAGACACAAAGTACGGTGGAATCCATAATATAAAGTTTATTCCAGCATTTTACACACATTTATATAAACATCTTAACATTACAAAAACTATATTTTTCAACTTTCACGGGAATATTTCATTTTTTATTTTGAACTAGCTCAGTATCCCTTGGATGGACATAAATGAAACAATGCTATAACTCTACTTGAGTTAATTAGCACTACTCGAGTTTCGAGAGAAACAGTAACTCTCATCGACCCAAACCCAAGGTCACATATTATTATTATTGTTCCATTTTTTCTGTCTGCGCTGAATTGTGAATCTACCGTGATAGCGATTCTACATCTTCAACTTTGGACATTCTGCACAGACTATATTTGTTTAGGATTACTCTAGTTTGCATTTGTAATGTAGAGTAGATTCCTGTCCATCTGAATTACACAATTTGTTATAAATTTATTACAAGTGAAAAGAAAAGTCATTGGCAAGGTGAGTTCCGAGATCCATATCCACATTTCATGTTTTCTCCGCTGATCTGGCTAGTGGAGGATAGACCGCCAGGTTACTCCTCAACACCGTACTTATAAAGTGTTTATGAGATGTTCCATCAGATGCATCGTTGAATTTCAATAGAAGAATATTTTATTTATTATTTTAACAGTTTCCTAATATGTATTAATAATAAATAACAAGAGGGACAACGTACCAATCCATTTTCAAATGTGAAAATGCCGACATCTCTTCCGTGGTGTATGTGGTTACGCCTCATGATAGGGTTAGCAAAGTTCTTCACCCAAATGCCAGCGAGGGCGTTGCGTGAGATCTCATTATCCTGGTAGGCTCCCTGCGCATAGTCTGTCACGTAGAGCCCCACATTCTCACAGTCGCTAATGTCACAGTGCTTTATCACGGGATTGGCCCCTGCGCCGCTCACGCACACCGCCGCACCGACTATAAATTAAATAATTGAATATTGTCATACAAAAATGCGAAACTACATATTTTATATTTAGCTTGTCTAACTTTATACTTATGTTTCGTCAATGTCTCAACCTGGCGAGATAGTTGATATACCAGATTTGCTTGTGTAATTTGCGCACCCTTACTTTTAAAAACGATTTTGGATTTTGTTTTTTACTCCGTATATTGTACGCGTTTGATTCCTGGACCATTGAGTTTGGCAGTCAAAAGACAGTCAACTTATTTTATACCTAAAATTCACACTTTCTTGATAAAACAATGAGAATGCCAATTGCGGGTTTTGCCAATGGTACAGTGCAGGGTAGTTATAGCTTTGTTCATAGAGCATTACAAACGACCATGCAATTGATGTTTTAGGTATTTGATGATAATTTCCAATAATACAGTTAGTGTTACACAGTTCAGGATTATAATTTAAAATATTATTAAAATTACAATAAAAATTTGATAAAACGTATCTATTTTATTCTCAATCATACAGGAATATATATCTTTTTTCAAAACCGCCACTAAAAAATCCACATATTTGATGCATTCTAATTTTGAAATGATGATAATTGCGAAAATTGTGCACAAATTACGCGAGCAAATACGGTATTATATTATATAGGAATTATTTTTACAAAAAATTATAAATAAATCCATTTATGGGGTATGCCACACTTGATACATAATTTCCCTGTAATAATATGATGGGTAGAACTCAGTACCGGAAACCAACTCACGAGACAATGTTTAGATTGTTATTATTAGTGGGAAATTAAGGTTAAATCATAATATTCAATAATGTTGTTGAGATATAGGAATTTTCTGATAATAAGAATGTTGGGTTGACTTACCGACACTGGCACTACGTATGATGCAGTGGTCGATGGTAGGCGTACAGTTGTCCGACACCTCGAGACAATAGTGCTTGTGGTGTTGCATGGTGGAGGTCACATCCGGGGAGAACTTGAGGGTGAGGTAACCGGCATAGGCGCGCTTAGCTCCGTCCGAAAAGGTCAGCGTGCTCTCCGACTCGCGCTCCAGAATCACCGACTCGGCCACATTTCCTGGCGCGCAGCCTAGAGATTGCATAATTAGCAAAACCAATCAACGCCTTGTAAAGTTCAATACATTATTAAATACTTACCAACTATGTATTCTCAGAATAATATACGTTATGTAACAAACAGCTAGCATTTAAGCAATATAATGTGATTTATTATTTCCTCCTTGGAATAGAAATGTCGAGACATTGCAGGCCGGGCCTTGATTGATAATAAGATTCCTCCATGATCGATGACAATCGTTTCAGCTTATATTGTTAATGTGCAATGTGCGTGCCATAATTTTTTTACAAAACGTTTGGTATTACTATTTTTACTTTCCTCGTGTTATACAAGAATCTGATTTCAGGGAGAATAGACAAACAATTAAAAAAAAATAAAAGCAATCATAATATTGAACGTTCTCGGGAACATCTTCCCATTTTCAATAATACAATTAAACTAAAATTAAAAACATTTTCAGACAGTAATTAAGGGTGTGTCTGGGAGTTAAGGGAGGTGGGGGTGGAGTTAAAATGGATAAAAGGGAGGATGTTTATTACTTCTAAATTGTATTTAATGTCTAACTTTCATCCTTTGGCGCAACTACGTAAAAGTTCTTAATGATTATTGCAAAATGAATGACCCTCCATTCTTGCACGTTCTTCAGCCATTTCGGAATTTAGACTGAAGTTTTTTATGTTCTTCTAATAAAATATAGTGGAATAAAAGAAAGTGTTTCAACTCAATTAACAAAAATAATCATGGAATTCCACAAAGTTTCACCAAAAACCTTTGAACCGTTATAATATTGATATTCAAATTTGCAACATGACAAACTATTAAACATACAACATAACATAACATAACAGACTTAGAATAACAAGGTTCCATCTAACATTTTGGGCTAATTTAAGCTATTGCGTGAAAAGGGTTCCAAATGCATTATTCTTTATTTCTTCCATACCAACTCTATTTAACAGAAATAGCAAGAGCTCAAAGTTCCAACTGCATCAGTTTTCAATTATTTAAATTTATGGATCATTATTGTTAATTTACAATGTTTTATTTTATTTTTAATTTCCCTCATCTCACAGAGGTCATTGATAATACTGAAAATAAGTTAAACTGATCATATTTGCATACTCAAAACAAAATATACATGAATATATGTTGAAATTCAATCAACACTTTTGAGCTCATTATCTCAATACAGTGTCAGTGTCAGATGGAACCTTGTTATTTTAAGGGGGCGATATCCTACCAGAACACATTATAAATTATAGATGCATCTTGCGGTAAGAGTAGTATAGGGGTGTCTAATCCGGAATAAAGATATTCATTAAGCATTTCACCAAGATAGGAAAGAGAATGGATATGACCACATATAAGGACGACGGTGACATACCAATGAGCTGAATGTCCGAGTCAATGGCCAGACACTCCTCCTGGTAGAGAGCCGCATGCAGGAAGACCAGGGCCGGGGGAGGAGGGGTGCTGTCAGGGCCGTCCCCGCTGCCGCCAGCCCCGCGCTCCTCCACAAACTCCAAAGCCGCCTGCAGAGGTACATGATAAAACTTATATAATATTATATACAAAAACAGTTAGATAAAATATGTCCAATAACCTAGGATATGTTTGAATCCCAACATTATATTTGTCAAGATTCAATATTCTGACAATACAGGTGTGTGCATTGAAATAAGCTGAACGTAACTATGTATTTTGAGAAATAAGGTGAAATTAAATAGTTATCTGACAAAATATTTAAATCTAAAAAATATAAAAATAATTGAGATAGGAATATTACCAGATAAATATTTTATTTCGCAGAAATTCTAGTACAGCTTATTTCAAAGTACCGACTGCACGCCGCTTCGACAATACTAGGTGGCACATAAAAAAGACTGAGTATTTTTAATTTTTTCACCGATGTGAACAGCTATTCACCTGTACCACTAATTAGATTATTATTACTCGGATTGGGTACACAATTCTATAATAGTCTTTTATAATAATTCAATGTTATGTTATTGAATTTATAAAGTAAAAAATATTAAATATTTCAGAATTTCCTGATGAAAATACAGTGATATCAAAACTGGTCGACATTTAATTAATCAAAGTGGTTTATACATTAGGTCATTTCTTTAAATTAATAATTAAGTTTAATCACGATGCAACATCAAAAATATGAAACCTGCAAATGTATTACGAGAAGTTATAACATTTATAGTTTCTCACTCACCCTGATAGTGTTGAAGTACTTGATGTGTGAATCGGGCGAGGGGGTGTAGCCCGGCCGCACATGCACCCCGCGGTACAGCTGGCGGAAACTGTCTTTCCAAGGGTTCTCCGCCTCGCACTCCTCGGGCGCCAGGAACTCGAACTGGCAGTCATCGGGGTGCATCAACGGGAGATCATACTCAAACACACTCTGGTACAAGCTTTTCCTGGAGAAGGGAATTTTGCATAAGTGAAAACAGAAAACATGAAAAACTGTTATTCGAAGAAGAAAAATTGATATAAAATTTTACTTAAATTCAAAAACATTGATTATATAAAGATCACAATATATTTTTGGCAAAATTTGAAAAAAAGAACCCTCCATTTTCATGTCAGTTTTTAACTTCATTAATCACAGATCAAAAATTTATCTTAATACGTTCACTGCCGATTTAAATTCATACAATCTCACATGATAAACAATCCGGATGATGTGATGATTCTCACTTCTGAGTAGTCAAAATCTCTGTGCTTAAAAGGACCCACTTCCTAACATAACAGGAGAGATCCTTAGCCAAAATTAAAATGAAGCGCAATAACGTGGTGAAAATGTTGGCGAGTCTGCTATGAAGCGGTCATTGATACCCCGAGAAACTTTGACAATTCAATAATCAAATATGATCTGCAGATTTTAAATTGACCCGGTTTATAGATCTTAACTTAAGACGGGTGACTTACCACAGTTCCGTGTCATTGGCGATTGTGTTGAACCTCTTGCAGACTTGAGCCACGCGACAGAGGTCCTGCTCGGCCAGGTAGGACAAGATGCATAGCAACACCTCGTCAGGCAGTTCGTACTGCAAGTACTGTGACACATTACAGGCGTCTACACCCTGCGACAGGGAGCTGCAACATTAATCAGACACGGGTTAATATGTTTGGAGATATAGAACACCTTATCTGGTTGGCAAATATGAAATAAGTTATGTAAAGTTGGATACAATTTTAATTAGTTTTATTGTCTGTACATTTAGCTTCATTTGTATCTAACTGGATATGATTTAAATTAAGTTAGTCTGAAGATCCCTTTGATACGGTGAAATTTAAAAATATTATGGAAATGCTACCTGTGTATTATTTAGATTTTTTTCTTGTAGATATCCTTTTTATGTTTAGCAATAAGCTCAAATCATCTGTATAGAATGTGAATGTGTCACATGCCATGAAACTATAATTATTTGATATAATAACAATTACACTAATTTTCCTGCAATTTTTCTTAAATCATTACATTTAAAGCATTTCTCGTAATAAGATTTTCAAAAGACGACATTATCAGTAAGAAGAAGACCTAAGTAAGAAACTGTAGATATTGAGGTTTTTTTCTCATTAAATGGCTATTGGATGAATGTCAATAAACAAATAATAATATTAAGGAGAACACATTCTTATTGTGAAGTTATAATATATAATTATTCAGAACATAGGTCTGTGATGTTTTAAATACTAATTTAATGTATTAATTATAAATATATACATATAAAATCTATAACACAATTGGTAATGTACTTCCCCGGATTGGAAATAGAGATCCAGGTTCGAATCCCGGTAGCGCAAAAACAATATTTTTCGACAAAATTGATTTTATATATATATATATTTATAATTAATACATTAAATTTATATTTTAAATAATAATAAGTAATGTTCAAATAGATTTGATAAAAAGCTACTTTGGTGTTTTTTCTAACTGGCAATAAAAGTAATATACAGTACTACTGTTAAGACACATTCCTAGAACAATATAATGATTAATTATTCACAAATAATCCTGATCTGCCTTTCCATTTTTCATTCTCAATTAAATAATGTGTGAAAGATGAATGAATAATGCTTTATGAAGCTTTAAGGGCAATAGTTTACTTTTCCCATTATAAATATTTCATACTCTTTCAAGATGACACTAACAAATAATTTATTAAGGGACCACTTTCAATAATAATTAAACTTTTTGCATTTTTTACAAAAATGTGGGTTTTTATTATTCATTTATATCAGAAGTTACTGATTTTGAGGGTAAACAATATTTTCTCGAATAAAGTAAACATTCTATGTACCTTATTTTGTACGCAAGTTGCAATTGAATATTTAGTTTATATTTAACGGTTGTCTTTTAAATAAGGTAAAATACTACGTAATTATGAAACAAACAGATCATAAAACGGCAACGTGGTATATATAAATCGATCTCCATAAACAAAATAAATTGAAGCTGTCACAATCATTTTGAATTTGGAACATGATTGTTCTCAAAACATATTTATGAATTAGGTACTTTAATAAATTATTAAATTTTTGATGGATTAATACATACATCTTATTTCATAAAGAACTTAGGTAAGACTAAGAGTTATTTTTGACATTTGTCTCGAATGCGAGAAAATCAACAATTTTATCGTCATCTCTTTCTATGATAACTTTCCTCTCCAGCAAGATTTACGTAACAAATAACGTCCTTTAGTATTTAGGTGACACCTATCAGAAGTTTAGCTATTAGTCCCGGCTTGAAAGAGGATGTAATTCGGATAGAATTTCTCTAATTTTTAATTGGAAAAATGAAAAACATTAAAAATATCAATTAACTAATGGTGTATTATTTTTTAGGTACATGTTGCTAGATAGAAAGGTCTTAATAGAAAGAGATGAAAATAAAACAGTCAATTTTCTCACATTTGTTACCAAGTGTCCTGGAAAAAAATTTGATTGTATCATATTCATATTGCATGTTCCCATTCTAATTAATCAACAAAATAATTTATTGAAGAACAAGGAGTTTTCTGGTAATTATTCAGACAACTATGTTTTGATAGAATTACTGTGTTAGATTAATTCTACAATAAAAATCCAACATTTTTATATCCAGTTATAAAATATGAGTTAATTAATCTGTTTTACACAATGCACGCACTCACTTCTGTCAGCTCTGTACATAAGGATGAAATATCAGTCAGCCATCATCCACTTTCACATGAACTTAAATATAAGCTTACGTGCGAGGCCGCTTCCTGGCTGGCAGCATGCAGGAGGAGGTGCCGGGCTCGGCGTGGTGCGAGGGGGGACTCTTGCGGCGCAGGTCGTAGGGGCTGCTGTGGGCGGCCGGGGGTGAGGGTGCCGCGGGGCCCGCCGCTCCGGCCTGCGCCGCGCCCCCCCCCAAAGGAGGCAGCCCGTCGTGCAGGGGACCCGCCTCACATGGCGCCTCTACTGCAATGCAATGAGGAAATAAGTCAGACGAGGCTATAAATACGGTGCCTATGATGCTGAGTAAAAGGACGCAAAAAAAAAACAATATAGGTAAATTCAATTATACCGTCACCAAATTGACAAGGATACATATAAAATTTTGGCTTCAGAAATTCCTCTTGAACTTTTGATGCATTTTGTAGTTTATGAAATCATTAATAATTAACATAAATTTAACAGAAATACAAAATTCAGATATATATAAAATAACATGTGTATAATATTCATAAATGTATATTGTTTACATGAAATATCACTGAGATGGGAGCAAAAAAATTTAGAAAACTCAACAGAGTTATGTAACTGTGAAAAATATATATTTTTAAATTTAATGATTATTGTGATAAAAAATGTAGATTCAGTTCAATTCAATTCAGAGAAGTATAGATTCAGTTTAGATTTTCCAATAACAAAATAATAGCATCAGAATAAATAAGGAAACAAAACTGCACAATCAACAGAATCCCATTAGTACAAAAGGACATCTGAAACAATCATCTACGTATCAATCTAAAATAATTTCAATATTAAAACTAGACACGTTGCAAAATAAATGCCATCATAAACTATTGGCGGTACAATTCCTAGTAAATGTGTCAAATAAACAAAAAAAATACATGAATTGCCAAATAAACATTAGTTCGGCTCGGTAGGCAAACTTCCCAGTGTAAACATTACAAGACATGTCTAGGCTAAATTTTCTAAAAAAAAAAATATACTCATAATGAGAATGAATATATGTGTACGCACATTTGCACTAATTAGTCAATGTAAATATGTAAACCACAGGTAATCTTCAAATGGACAAACAGGTATTTTACCAACTGGCCATATGTATTCATTGATTGACATCGTTATTAATGAATAATCTTAAAAAGTATATACATTACTTACACCCAGTTAGACAATGGGCAAACGACCAACGCAACGATATAAGAGAAGTCCATATAAAACTAGAGAATTCAACTGTCTCATAAAAATGTCAATCAAGTGATAAATTACAGTCTGTAGTGACTGGGGTCATGGACTTCCGAATCACATAAAACCGTTAAAGAAGAACTTAATTTGACTGCCCCATATATGTCCAAAAAAATTTAATTCTCTGAGCCTGTTAAGTATTTATGTATATTTTCACCTCCAACGATTCTGGCCAATGGCTGAATTTAATATTAATGTCTTGTCTTATAAATGACACATTGAATGAATTTTACACACACAAACTTCTTATTAATATTTTGTATATATATAAACTCGAATAATAAAAAAAAAAAACTTAAGCAAATCTCAAATAGCATTGGACCTTAAAATTGCACAAAAAATATATTTGTGCAGGTGATACAATAATTAGAGAAAATTGTTTTTTGAAATACTGCCAGCGTTTACTGCACCGTGAAAAGAGTTTGAGTAAGTGTGGAGTCTCGATAGATTTTGAATTAGGCTCTCCTATTCATAACATGCTAAACTGGTTTAAACGTTTCCCGGAATTGCCGGAAATTTATCCTGTGTCTAAAATAAAAATTTTAACCCTCGCACGTGAAAATATACAGAATGGTGGTTCCTCGGTGCAAAGTATTGCAAGCAAGTAACAGTGACATTGGTCCACATATTTTGAAATTATTTTATATTATTATAGCTTAAAAGTCTTGGTTCCCACCACCAGGCTTGTCTCGGCGCAGACTAGATAGTGAATAGTAAAAAAGATCTGGTTTAAAAAAAAAATATATTTTTACCATGATTTCGCAGATTATCAAGTATATACACAATTTATATTTGTATACAACGGAAACTGTAGATTTTAATAATAATAAATATTGAGAATCCTCAACAATTCTCATCCATTGATCCCTATTACGAGCCATTTCTCTCCAGTCTCAGATTTCTAAGGCAGATGTGTATTTGAGGACATTACTGCTCCATTTTAGCTTTGGCCTTCCCAAGCTCCTACGCCTTGCTGGTCTGTTCAGCAATGATTGCTGTTCAGTCATCCTCTTCACATGACCCTATTTTAATAAACATTGAGACGCTTATTTCATTACACGAAGTATAGAGTTCATTGTTGTAACGTCAAAAACACAAGATAAATTTCCATATACATATTTAATAAAATACTATAGACAACCTCCATTACCACCCTGCGAAATATTAGCAAATAAAAATGATAAATTTATGGAAAAACTAATGAGAATGAATTTAAATAATTAATATTGACATGTAATAATGTTATCAGAGCTCATGAAGTGTGAGTGTGGTGATTACAGATGTACTGCCAAGTGTGTGTGTGAATCATGGATGTTTTTAGTTTATCAGAGGCAAGAGATAATAATGGCATTAGTTACGCATCCATCCCAGCAGGCCCCACCCACGATAACAGCTGACAGGCACGTAATGTTTACCTTTGCAAAAAATACAATAATATTATGTTTGATCCACTATGGTCCAATTTTTAAATGTAAATTTGATTTAACAATATTGTTTGATTTATATTTGTTAACGGCGTTACAACGGCACTCGAGGATGTGGATAAGACATTTATAATCATGCTGATCAATCCTGATGATGAAAACTGCAACATATAAGAGAGACCATCCAGATGTTGCGGTATTTTGCAAAGATGCTCCGTGAGTAATCTTTTCTGTTATTAATGTAAACATTCTCCAAACAGTTGACCATAACACATCAAAATATATATTTATGTTTAGAGCTTCTTTTGAGATTTTTAGTGGCTTCGAACTTGTGAAGTAGAAAAACAGGTTAGAATAGTGAACGTGGTTTTTTATCTTTATACACATTGTAATGTGCCCATAACCAGTACCCACTTATATTGTTTGGGTCAGAATCAAAATATTAACAGATATTAAAATAAACTATAATACCTAATCTATGATTTCGTAGAATAAAGAAAACAAAAAAATGTTACTTAATAGTAAAACAAATCATTTAAGAAAATTTTAAATCTAAATATAAAGGTCATCAGACTTTGTTATTATGGAAATACGAGTTCGCGAATGAAAAGCAATACTGATGTGCACATTTAGGCATTATTATACCTCATAGCAGTTTTATTAATCGGCGTATATTCTTTACCGAGGCACTGTTTTGCATATTGAAAAGTGACAGCTGAATGCGTGAACCGTAAATGAATGAGCCGAGTCGTAATAAATGCTCGAAAAGCACAATTCATAACATATTTCACCTTAATAATAGCACCAGTTCGTAATTCGGCACAATCGGTACATTTCATTAGAACAAGAGCAGGCTGGATCGTCGCATGACGCACGGGATCGTGGGAATGCGACCGTAATCCTAAGTACAATAACGACAACCTTTGGAAAATTTATGTTAAAAAAAGGGACACAAAAGCTCATATGAATTATGTATTCACATGTCAAATAATCGATACCTATCAAACGGCATTGCAAAAGCGTAATCAGCGCGTAAAGATTGATTATTAAAGCGAAACATAGACGTGAGATCTCGAAACAATCTGTCAATAAACAGGCTTCATTATCCAGACACGATAGTAGAGAGGCGAGTCCAAGAGTAAAATTGCTTACCCGATTGCGTCCGTGAAGGTAGAGGTAATCTATTTCCACCTTTTCTCCGCGATCTGCGTACATATGAGCGTGATGAGGAGAACGTGGCACTAGGCATATTTTCCAGGACTTCTTTTCTCCACCGAAATCAAGTCCTAAACAAAGGAGACACCCGCACCAACATTGGCAGCCATTTTCTGTTTGTAATAGAAGGCGAACGAAGATGATCGCACAGCCGAGAGGAGAGAGAATAAACACATTGGAAACTAATCAAATTACATATTACAAAACAGGAATAACATCCTCCTTTTGAATTGCGTTGATATTACAGGCAAAATATGGTTTCAGTGTGGCGGAATGCACTAGCGACAACCAACACCGAACTTTACCGACCGCAACTGCTCTGAAATTAGGCGTATCCGTCGGAATTAATTTACATTGTGACCAACTTCAATTCCGTGAAATTCCTAAAATAAAATGTGACACTTGGGGAACGGAACATATTATATTATGTCAAAATGGGTCTTTTAATTTCTTGCTTTTCGTCGATTGGGGCCTGTGTTATATTATCTATTATTTATGTTGCGAGTCTTTACATTTGGAATTCACCACACAGCAGGTTTGTGTTGAACACGTTAACTAAACCCATTTGTCTTTCTTTCCATTTTCAACACAATTTTAAATTAGGTTTGGAATCAAGCGCGCAATTTAAATTTTTAAAGTAATTTTACACACATTATAAACATTTACACTCATTAATGATTACAATTGTGTCATTTTCTTACATAAAGTCAACTTTTTTCAAATCCCTGTACACTTAAATTGCACTCGTATTTCTAACGGTTTTCGCATTGACTCGAATATTATAATATGTAGGGTGTGATTGAGGCAACCAAGATGACGGAATCAGCTGTTTAGTCATTGTATTCAATATATAGGTGGTGTTGTTGAATACATACATGCCAGATTATTTTCATACAAATATGAAGTGCTGCATTTTTTATTATTAAATTTAAATAGCATAATTTTACATTTAAGTTCTCCACTAAATTACTAAAGGAAACAATATTTTATAAGTTGCACACATTTTTCTGTAAATCATGTATTATACATCACCATAATCGTTTTATTACAATATAATATATACATGGTGTAACGGATCTGGTCTACAATATTTTGTGGGTGGATACGTGACTAAATTACAGGTCAAAAATGTTCAAAGAGTATGCATAAATTTTGCACCGTTACAGAAAATATTATTGTATTTAATTTTTACAAAATCATGTTAAGGTTTACGTACTTCAAAATAAATATTTGTGAACTCTATGTTTGATAACATTTTATTTTTTGTATTCAATAATAATTTGGAAATCAACAAAATATTCCAATTAATCAAAATAATTCCAGAACTATGACTTTTTTTAAATGTTTATATCTCTGACATGGTTGCACACGCAGCTTGAACATTTTCGACTCATATTTTTAATATGCATCTATCTACCCCTAAAAAATTGTGCACTAGGTGTATTACATCCAATATATATGTACACTAGACATTTTAGAGTGAGCACTTTTTATCAGTAATTTTACATAAGTTGTTTTGTTTTGAAATTGCTTCATTGTTTTAGTTATTTTTTATATTTAAAATAATTAGGTATAAGTCATATAAGTAACAAAAATATATAACAATTGCAATAGGCCATTATCTAATGGAGTGGTTACATGGTTACAGGTTGGTTTTAAGGGTATTTTAAAAATAAAATAATGAATATTTATTTAAGTACATACATTATTATTTTTAAATATCCCTCTAAAAATTAATTGTCAGCAGATATAAAAAAAAAAAATTAAAAGTCTCACTGCCATCAATATTATTGTAATTCAAAATAAACTCATTTTATTAAGTAATTAAATTTTTAACTATATATTATAATTTAACAAACTTTAGTTTGCATTATTATTATTGTTTACATTTATTGTAACATGAATGTGTTTTTTTATAATCAATACAGAATTAAATCACTTTTAGAATAGTCTCTTATTTATTTTATTGATTATTACTTTAAAAGAATGTTCATAAGAGTGTCAGGAAAGTACACATAATTTAAAAAAAAAGATTACAAAAGCAGTTTTTCTGCATCCCCTGTATCCCACAACACATAATCATGTAATGATATAATATCCTTACTTTCCTCTGTGATTCTGCACCTCCGTGCGTGTTGCATAGCAATGAAATTATACAATATAATATTTCAATAAATAATTTTAAACAAAAACAATCTTTGAATCTGTCACAATAATTTTAAATGTGGAACAGAAACATCATTGATCGACACAATAAATAAGTAGGTACTTGCATGCAAAAATTGTGATATAAGCTTAAAGCTTCTCCAACATGTTTATATTCAATTTTGTCTTATTTTATTTACTGTGTAATAAGTCTTAGAAACTTATCAGTGGGGTAGATTTAAGCATAATGTAATTTTATCATTTTTTAGCATTGATAACTACGCTATATCTTCGATGTTATTTTTGTTTCCCAGGGATCACCCATCAACCATTAAGAGAAGATTTGTTAGTGTAACTGCTATGGCCATTATATCAGCTTTATTCCTGTGGTCATGCTTGTCATCAGAGAACTTGAAGAGAGCTTCCTTTTTAGAGCAGATGGGCCTGCGTTTCACCGGACTGATTCAGGCCCTAGTGTTTCCGTTAATACTCACCATGATATTGTATTTGGGCCCACTGAGCATACATTTTACATCAGGATTATTAAATATATATACAGGTAAAAATAATGTTTCAAATTAGGATTTTACCATTACATACTTAACAAGCTTCTTCATGTCAAGAAAGTCTGGTACCTGTTGACAATTTTACACAATTAAATTAAAAACAATCTAATTTAATCTTAAAAATAAGATCATTTTGAATCCTATTAGAAAATCTGCTAAATTGTTTTAATGTCATTTTGCAAATGATTTTCCAACACCCCCATCATATTTTGCACATATATATATATATTATAATAATTGAATGTATATATTCAATTATTTATTTTCTCAATCTATTATATAAACATGTGTATATTTACATTCCTTGATACAGTTAAAAAATGAAATCTTATATTTTTATAAAATTTTATCCATGTTGCATTTATTCCAGTGTGGTAAACAATCACATGTGATTATCTTATTTTATTAATATCTAACAAAAATTGTTATACATATTTAGTGTCGATATAACAGTCTTTTCCAATTTACGTAGTCTAAGCAAAATATTTTCATGTTTCATTTATCTGTCACTATCTTTAAAAGTTGGTTATTATTTTGCATTTCAGAGCCGATATATTGGTGGAACAGTGTCGGTGATCTTATTTGGGTACGTAATCACATAGTGGCTCCGCTGTCTGAGGAGTTCACATTCCGTGCCTGCATGATGCCTCTCCTCTTGCAGTGTCTTTCCCCTGTTCCTGCTATTATCATCTGTCCCTTCATATTTGGAGTGGGTAAGTACTCTTCTGTTTGTGTCTTGTGCTAACTTGCTGCTCATGTCTTTTAGGCTTACCGGACGGCTGATGTGGTTTCTCCAAAACTGTAGTAGCATTAAAGCAATCAGAGGTTTTCAAATTTTTAACACAAGTAATATAGATCATTGCAATAACTTTTTCAAAATTATTAACTAATGTTACTTACTTCATTTTGCTTTCTGTGGCAAAACCATCAGCCGCAATGCTATTTGACTAGACATACAAACATGTAAATAAAACCTCTTAAAGATGATTAACTAATAGTACCAAGATGTATCAGCTCCAGAGGGAAGACAGCTGGTCATTACGTTGCTTTAAGGCGCCATTTTCAATAACAATTGAATTTTTTGCATTTTTTATGATAATGGTTTTTATTATTCATTTATATTTTATATTTAGATTAGACTTTTTTTTATAAGTACATATTACTTAGATAGGACCTTTACACTAATGTAAAACTAATTAATCTAGTAAAAAATGTACAAAAACTTATAAAAGTAATATGTATTATAAAAACCAAAAGATTATTCTACTGAATTACTTTTTGTAGAATTCAAAATACCAACATTTTGTGATCTATTTAAAATAAATTCTTTTCTCCAAATATTAAAAGAAACATATAATTTTATTACGAAAATCGTACTAGATTTAAATTTGTATTTTCATGCTCAAAAATCAACACATCATTTGTACAACACCACTATACATACGCACCTAGGAAAAAAAATTGAACAGCTTGCCCGAAAACATCAGGAAGATTAATGATAATAAAGAAATAATCAATGCTATCAAAAGACCTTTAAGTCATTTTAGAACCTCTTTTTTATACACATTTTGTATTTGATGCTAATTTAATTGGTTTTGGCAGTTGGTTATACAATCTAGGAGCATTGTACGATGCATGTCTCTGTCCTATTCCTAAATTGGACATTTTTAAAGTAACATGTTCATTGGTTTTACTCCGATTTTTATATTGCCATTTTTAAAAAAATAAAATAAAATAGTGCCCTAATAAGGAAAATTCTCACATATACGAAGTATATTTTGTTATTAACTTGAAGCCAAGATTACAGAGACAAATCTGGACTTACCAATTAAGAAAATGTTTGAAATTAATATAGTTATAGACCGTTAAATTTGCAGGACATCAATTTTCAATGTTTTTAAATTACTTTGTTTTAGTGAAAACAAACGATTTTAAATAATTATAATTTGAATTAATATTGTACTTATTCACAAGATAAATTGCAAATTTCGTAAATTAGTTAGTTTTACACTGATTTTAAGTGAAAACTATGTTTTCTTGAACAAAATAAACATTTTATGTACGGAATTGTGTATGTAAGTCGCAACCGAATTATTAAATTTTTGATTGATTAATTCAAATGACAACAAACATATTATTTCATTCCATAATCTTAATATGATAAAACTCTAAATACAAGTTCTTTTTGACACTTATCTCGAATGCGAGAAAATCAACCATTTTATTGTCATCTCTTTCTATCAAAACTTTCCTCTCTGGCAAGGTTTACATAACAAATAACATATTTTAGTATAACATGAAAGAACATATAATTTGCATAGAATTTCTCAAATTTGAAAGTACACTCTTAATATTATTTTACTATTGTTATAAAGGATCTGAAGGTGACCTTACATCTTTAGAACCCACAATTTTTAAACTTTTCAACTCTGTAATTTAGAATTAATAAATTTTGTTATCTTATTTCAGCACATTTTCATCACATGATTGAAAAGTTAAGGAGTGGATGGGACCTCACGAGCACAATTAAAATTTCATGTAAGTCAATGAGCTTAATAAATATTCATTAGTTTATTGAGTATATTATTTATTAATGCAAAATATTTAAATGTAACATTGCATTTGTTTATAATAGTGTCGCTGTACAAAATTACGAGATGTTTTGCAATAAACAATTGTACGACTCCTGTCCGTCCACAAATGTTATTTTATGCATTAAGGAATTATCGATTTTACTTTTTTGTGATTTTCTAGTTTCAAAATAGTTTTTCAAATATTTTCAGTTAGTATATACACGGAATTCATGTCACATTTATATTCCTACTAAATACTAATTTAATGTATTAATTATAAATATATACGTATAAAATCAATTTTGTCGAAAAATATTGTTTTTGCGCTACCAGGATTCGAACCTGGATCTCTATTTCCAATCCGGAATCAAAAATAATGGAACAATAGATGTATTAATTTGAAAAAGTGTAACATATAGGTTCGAAAATTTGTCATGAAAAATACTGGCATTATAACACAATTGGTAGTGTACTGCCCCGGATTGGAAATAGAGATCCAGGTTCGAATCCCGTAGCGCAAAAACAATATTTTTCGACAAAATTGATTTTATATGTATATATTTATAATTAATACATTAAATTAGTATTTAAAACATCACAGACCTATGTTCTGAATAATTACAACTTCACAATAATAATGTGTTCTCCTTAATAATATACCTACTATCTACCAACTAAGGTAAGAGCTTTTGCTATGAAAACAGGACTAACTTGGTGATCTTTTGAGATGAGGCTCGAATCTTCAATCACTTGAATACTTGGTGTCATTCTGCTAGACCAGGGGTCAGCAAACTTACGAAACAATGGAGCCAAAAATGTATAGTACGTACAATGATTTATAAGTTTTTCATATCAAGTATATTTTTACAGTGAATTGATATTAAAATTACCTTGGACTAAGAACGGCTTTCAATTGTTGTATTATTAAGTGAAAGTCTTTTTTAATTAACTAATTAAGCAAGTTCACAATATATATATGTACAAGTATTTTTTTATTAAAAACGTATTAGAAACCAACATTTACCAACAATGTTCCATTTAAAGTGTGCAGATGTGCGCACATACAAAAAAAATATATTGGGTGGTAGGAAAAATCATGATGCATTTTTTCTATGTTTTTCAAAGTCATTTTACATATTTATATGAAGAACAATGGTCAATCAATGATATATTGCCCGTTTTGTTCGATAACCTTTTGCCATCATTCAGTGAGCTTCATAATTCCTCGTTCATAGAAGGACTTGTCTTTATCGGCAAAAAACTAAACAAGGTGCTGATTTACAGCCTCATCGAAATTGAACATTATACCACACAAGGAGTTTTGAAGAGCATGAAACAAGTAGAAGTCTGACGGCGCAAGGTCAGGCGAGTATAATGGGTGTGGCAACACAATCCATCCAAGCTCCAACAATTTTTAATGGGTGATCAAAACTTGTGTGTGTGATCTCGCATTGTTGTGATGAAACACCACTCATTTACAATTAACAAGCTTTGGACGTTTCTGGATGATGGATTCATTCAAACTGTCCAAATGCTGACAGAACGCATTCAAATTGATTGTTTGGTTCCTTATAAGGAGCTCGAAAAATTTACCTTTAAAATCACACCACACTGAGAGCATAATTTTCCTCTGATGAATCTCTGCTTTCGACGTCGTTTGAGGCGCATCATCACATTGGGACCAAGACTGTTTGCGCACCACATTGTTGTAAATAATACATTTCTCATAACCAGTTATTAGTCACTTCAAAAAATAAATATTTGCCTCATGCATAGCATATCGTAGATGTTTATATACACCATCAAATTAACTTTTTTGAGTTCATGAGAAACCCAAATATCGAGCTTGCTTACATATCCCAGCTTCTTCAGGTGGTCGTGAATGCTTGAATGATGGATGTTCAATGTTTCTGCAATCTCTCATGCCGTGTAACGTGGGTGGGCCTCCCTGACCGAGGGTTGTCTTTGAGATCAAAATCACCAGTGCGATATTTTGTGAACCATCATTGACACTGACGTTCTTGTGGAGCATTATCACTGTGAACTTTACGCAACTTTGCACAAGCTGAACGCGCATTCTTCCCTTTATTGAAGTAAAACAGTAAAATATGACAAAAATGCACATTTTGGTCTTCCATCTTACCCTTGTTGTAAAATCTCCAAAATTCAATTGTTTTTTTAAAATAAAGCTAGAACTGTAAAAAGACATAGCAATAACATAGATGAGAATGACTCTAATACCTCAATAATGTACTAGCGTCATCTGTTGCCAAACTGTGTGATGACTTTTCCGACAACCTTATAGCTAGCACACAATTTTTATCAAGACTTCTTTTTCATATGCCGCCTTCTATCAAAGGTTGGCGACCATGATGCAGTATATTAAATTATTCTACCTGTACAAGATCACCAACATCGAACCACTTTCACAGCCAAGATAATCTCTTTCTTCCCCTGCATCACGAGTTGCAAATGGTGAAAATCAATTTATCGAAAAAATATTTTTTTACCACCTGGACTCGAACCAGGAACTCTTCCTAACTGGAGAAGTGCGCATTAATTTATTTTATCTGTATGTCTTTCTTATTGATACATTTAATTTGTATTATCACAGGACTATATTTGAAAAAAACTTCACAATAATAATGTGTATTTTTCATTGCGGAAAATGTGACCGGAGTATGCAGCTTTCCTTAACAGTTATTATTAGTTATCTTGACTTATTTATGCGTCTTAATACATCTTCATTAGTAATGTGGTGGAGCCAGGCCCCACAGGCCCTACGAGTAGCCTTATACTGGTAAGGAAATGTTTTTTTTTTTCTCTAGCGCACAAATAGTAGTACATATTGGTTCTTGCTTGAAAATGATTACTCTCAGGAATATGTTGAGCTGAATATAGTAATAACAATTTATTTAACTGATCATATATGTCACGAGTAAGTGATTCAACTTAGGTGTACTCAAATTTATTTTCAGACCCAATACTTTATTTTAATGAGAGCCACACTCTTGTATTGAAAGTGCTGCTTATTGCTGACCCCTGTGCTAGACCATACAAACATGTAATGACCATGTGAACTTATCAGTAGTATTTCAGATCATTAATATTTAATAATGATAATGGTAGTTGTCCTAACATGTATAACAATGTATGTATATCTTTTCAATTAGTGGAGTTTAAATTATATATTGGATCATCTAATAAATCTTTTTGGTTTTATTTTCTCATTATTTAGTTTTTTGTGACAAAAAATGACATATGAATTTTTTCTTCTCTAAAACGTCAGTGTTGCTGCTTTCCTGTATCTTTTTAATTTTGCTGAATTTTTGGGTTTAAATAATGGTGTGTCCAGTTGAGAAAATCGAATATTTCTGACAAATACTTCTTATCAAGGTTAAAATGGTCATACAGGAGCTCAATTGGGAAATTCTGCCACATCCACCCTACGGTCATCAGATTATCACCTTTTTCGGTCGCTCTCCAATCAAATGCATAGCGTTACGTTCAACAACAACAATGACCTCAGAAATTGGCTCGATAACTATTTTGATACCAGACTAGCCGATTTTTATAGAAAAGGCATCAACTAATTGATTGAAAGATGGAATGAAATCATAAATAATAATGGAGAGTACATCATTGATCGAAATTTTGTAATTTTTGTTTAAAAATTTGATTTTACAATAAATAATTGAACAAAACCGCAAAGACTTAGGGCCGGTTGTGTGATGAGAAGTAAATTTTTACTACGGTAACTTTTTACTAACGCCCGCGGTTAAAATCTTTTGCGGGTTGTTTGAACGTCAACTTTACTATTGTCAATGCATAGATGGAGATGTCTATAGTCGCGACGACAAGTAATCATGAAATATGCTTTATTTTATGCATTATCTATGGATTTTTTCGCCTCTGTGTTCGAAATCTGTCACTTTGGTGGTGACATTTTTTCATATTATGTGCTAATGTATATTAAACAACGAGATCACCATCAGACGAATTCTCATCACTAAAATAGCAGGATATTGAATGATTAATTGTCATATACTGCAACTTTCAAATTATCAATGTGTCAGATGACTTTTGAAACAGCTGTGAAAAGTCCGCCATATTTAACTATCAGATATCGGAGAGTAAAATGAGTTTATATTTTTACTTTTTTTGCTAATGTAAATAGTTATTATTGATCACACAACCGGCCCTTATTAGACAACCCGTTAATTTCATCATAAGTAATAAAAACTATCACTTCTGAAAAATTAAACAATTTAAAAGTTATGATGATAATTGTGTATTTATAAATGTTTATTTTGTTTTGTAGGCTTCCAGTTTGCGTACACAACACTTTTCGGAGCATACTCTGCATTCCTTTTTGCCAGGACAGGTAATATTTATATACGCATTACATTATTTGCGCTTATTGGATTATTTTAGTCGGTTAATTTCCCAACAGTGCTTTATATTGTACATATGAAATATATTGTTTTGAAAATGTTTTCATAAGTACGTTTTATATTTCAGGTCATTTTGCAGCCCCATTGTTGGCTCACGCGTTCTGCAACCACATGGGATTGCCTAATTTTGGAGAAATCCTTCGCTATCCCACAATGCAGAGGTTTATCATTTCTTTCCTGTTTGTCGTCGGTCTAGTGGCGTGGGTCCTTCTGCTCGGCCCGCTCACCACCCCGTCATTGTACCACAATAATATACACTGGCAAGAGGCATAGCATCCAGCCGCTAACTGTTCATTGTAATTTTAAAAATTTCCCTTTCAGTAATATAATCTGTTATTTAATTTTTGCATTCAGAAGCAAGAAATTTTAACAAAAGTATCTACTTCTAAGTCGCACAGCGGCCGAGTGGTTCGAGTGAAAAATTTCATGCTTTCAGTTACATTCACTAATACGCTCAAAAATAATTATTTTGTATTGGCTTCATTTAATGCATTATATAATTATGTTTATAATAATATAAAATTTTGTCATCTTTTCAATCCCTTGTATCTTTATTTCATCACTTTGCAGATAGGCCATTCTTCCACTGTGCGACTCATATTACAATAATATTTTTAATATAATGTAATCCAGTTTTGTTTCCTCTTGCATAAATAGAAACATTCAATTACTGTCAGGTTATATCAGTATCATATTTTTTTTAACGTACCGAATACAACTGTTCTCGGTTGTTCTAATCACTGTACCGATACATACTTTAAGATTTTTATTTCATTTTATTATTATGAAAGATCGTATACTTAAAGGTGTTTATTTGGAGCTGATTTATTGGAATTGTTCGCAGCTATTGAATGTGTCAATAATTGAATAGGTTATGAATGATTTGATTTCATTGATGCGGTCTTAGATGGATATATAATATTTTTATAAAAAAATATTAATTAGTGTTACGTACTTGCGTAGTAGTACGTATTTATTGTACTTTTCTTAGTTCTGGAAGGTCTAAGAGAGACTCCCTGTGACAATTTAAATATTTATTATAATTAGATACAATTGAGATACAACTGGTAACGAGACGAACGGTCAAGCCGAAAGAGGCCGCGCCTCACGCGTGACCCCTATTTATCTCTGCACATTCACACATACATATACACGTCCCACCCCGGCGGTGAGGCTCACACACACATCTATACAATCCAAGGACATCACAATTAATTATTTCTAACATATGTGCTATTTTCTCTCATAAATTCAAATATATATGATGCCAAAGTAGAATCTATTTCAAGATTAAATTGAACAACGTAATGTAGTAAAGTCTGTTTTCTGCCAGAATATGGTTAGTATATATAACTTTTGTTCATGGAGTCAAATCAAATTGATGAGACGAGGGCTATCCTTTAAATTTTTGATTAAAATCCCTTTATGTATTCCCATTTCAGATTTTATACATTTGCATTCAAGAGTTATTTTTTGAAATTGTCCCTAAACTAGTCTCATTTTTTAGGGCTATTGTCGTATTTAATTTGTGTATGATGTTAATTATAAATATATCCTCATTAAAGGCTATCCACATATGATAGTGCACCAAAAGCAATGATCCATCACTGTGAGGCTGTGAAAAAGTATGTTCTTCGCTGAGAACTATCTTCATCTGCCATTTCCTATCCCTGGCTGAAGCATACGGTCATCTCATTGCCGCCAAAACTTTCGCATTGACTGGAGTTCGCTGCCAGTACTTCCGCATCCTATCATGTCAGACACGTGTCCCACGGTTCTGTTGAGTACAATCTCTGTATAAAAAGAACTTACGAGATGCCAGGTTCCTACTCGTACATATGAAAGGAACCCATACTTCTGGCAAACATCGGCAAAACGTATCCAAGACATGTGAACCTCCTCTTTTTGATTACAACGGTGATTAGCGATGATTGGAACAGTGTTCCTCGTGAAGTCAAACTACCTATAATTTACCAAGAAAAACGTTATTATAGGGCGATCTGGACTATCATTGCAATAAATCTACTTGGTTTGCTCAATATCAAAAAACGCACAATAGTGTCATTCGGTTTTCTAATATAATTCAAATAATGTTTTATTAAATAGTGATGTCACATTTGAGGAGTTGTGAAAATGTTGATTGAGTTGTTGTGACAATAACGACACAAAACGAAGATCAGTGAAGGAAAACTCTGGAGAGACCAAGACCCATCAGGGGTTATAGAGCCAATAGTGATGATAATGGTGACAAGAGACCTGATAATCTGCCAAAATTGTGTGACATTGATATCTTTAAAATCCTTTCGAACCATTTTGATTACACAACATTATATTATTTTTAAAACAGAATGTGTATATTACCTTTAAAGACTGAAATATTATTACATATATTGAAATATTAATTAATCATGATAGATAGGTATGACCGGGTTAAAGTATAGATAAAAATACATATTGATATGTAGTATATTTATAATTAAGAGATACCGTGGATTCTTGATTACACGGGGTCGCAGATTAATCGGAGCAGTAAAAATAACTTTGAAAATTTTGAAATATTTTCAATGTAAATAAAAATAATTTTTCATTGAACTACATAATACATACAAGAAAATTAAACTAGCTAAATCGATATACGATACATGTCATCAACCAGTTATAAATTTTGACCTCAGATAATCAAGAATCTACTACGATATCTAATATTCAGTATTTTTTTTCCACTTTTTGGAAATCAATAATATATTTTTTACTTTTCAAGATAATATATAAAAAAATTGTTTGTTTTGTTGTAGTTATCTTATTTTGAACGATGTAATGCATCACTGGACCAAACTCCCAATCATGATTTAGAATTTCTAAAACAAATGCAAATTTAAAACTTTACTAATTTGTTTGACCTTTCATCATTATAAAAAAGACAAATATATACATATTAGCGTAACTTAAAATAAAAATACAATACTTGTGTTATGAGACCAAATATTAATGTTTATCAAAAATACATATTTTTTATTATGGCAACATTAGTAGGTTTTTGTGCATCTAATCCTACAAATAGACGATAACACGATGATAATGTTGTCTTATAAAGAACGTAGTCTACCCCAATCTGATCTAACCCGCCGTGTCATTTTGACAGCAGGGTAGAAAGTGAAGTGTGAAGCGGGCACAACATTTGAATTATAAAAAACACAAAACTCCAGAGTCACATAAGTGTGTGTATTGTATGAAAGTACAGTTAGATGTGTGATAATTTTATCAGTCACAGGCACTTTATAAAATATTGTACATCTGGAGATAGCTACAATTTTTATATATGAATAGTTTATACTATTTGTTAGAAACTTTGCTTTACTTAATCCTCTGCTATAGAGTAAACAATAATGATCCAAATGGCATTAAAATTATCAAAATGTAAAACAGTATTTGGCGAAGTGGTGCATTTCTTCATACTTTAAGCTTTTACTAATTACGAGTATTATATAAAATTGTTGATTTTATGTTACTAATTGTTCATTGAGAATCTGTCCATCTTGAACCAATTTTAATGTAGTTAGATAGGAATAATCAATGTATTAATATGCATTTTATTGTAATCAGAGCTGATAAGATTCAAGTTTTTGTGATTTATTATATTTTCAAATGTGATTTTATACCTCCATTTGGTGAGAATACGGATTGTAAACAAACCAACTCATTTCATAAAAGAAAAAATGATGTATGTAGTACGGTATGCTTAATTAAATAATGCATTATTTTGCACATTTGTTATTTAAATTTCTGCAAATTTCATAATGGCTCTCAAAATGTGAGCATTTTTTGATTCTAATTGTTGAAATATTAAATACCAATTAATTAAAGCAAAATGTCATTAGTAACAGCATATTATGAGATCAAATGAGTGTCTATATTATTAGTACTAGGTAATAAAGGACAGACAATTAAGTGTGTAGAAAAAATTGATTAGATTTATATTATATACATATTTGTTATCTGGTACACAGTAAAAATTGCCCCCTTCACTTGTCACCCTCGATGATGACCCTTTGTGTCTTTCTTGACTTTAGAGAATAGAAAAGTCAGAGGGGGCCAGATCGGGTGAATAGGGCAAGTGTTCCAACATGGTGATCCAATTTTTGCTGAAAATATCCTTCACAATAATGGCTATGCATGCTGGAACATTGTCCTGACGCAACATCCAGCTTTTGTTTGCAAACAATTCAGGCCGGACATGCCTCACTCGCAGTCATAACTGTTTCATTCCAGATGAAATGCTGCATTAACGGACAATACAAGCTAATTAATTGTCAGTCCTCATATTGTTTAATAATTTTGATGTGAATTAACAATATAATAAAGTCATATGAAGTATATTTTTATTCATGCCAAATAGCGTTCTTTTAACAGATGCTTGTTGGATATGTTTATTACGTTTTCTTAAAAGAAAAAAATTCATTGCATTTGTCATTACATCATCTTTGGATGTTGGGTTGGTATGCTTGTAATTTTAATAATTTTATTTAATGTCTTTATAACTACATATACACAAATTCTCAAGATTCCTTAACTCCCACTCATAAATCTCTCTCTCATCCTATCTTGTTCACACGCATCCATCAAACATATAACTATGTCAGAAATTTATAAGTTCTCTACCTTTATGCTAATGGTCTCACCTATTAATTAATATTAATTAAACCTATTAATATTATGTAAAATAATGCCTATGTTCTTTTATTTAAAAAAATGGGTGACTTCCGTTTTCAGAGCTGTTCATTAAATCATTAATGTATTCCATATTTTTTATTAATAATTCTTCACACTACATATTAAAAAATTTACCTTAGATGTTATTGTACTCAAATAAATTTACACTAAAAAAATATAAACATTTAGGTCCATCTTTATAAAAATATTAATAAAAAGTGTAACATATTGTAGATAATAAATAACCATTTTGTGCCTACTCGCTATAAGATCATATTTCTACATAAATATTTCATTTCTGTGCCAATTTCATCACTATTACTTCCTCATAACTAAGCTTAGTTAGTCTAGACAATATTCCTACATTTATTTTCTCGCAATGTAAAAATATCCTTAGTTTCCTTTTAAGGATTGGCTCTTATTATACAGTAATTATTAAATGTTTATAATTTCTCTCTTGTGTTTAATCCTCTAAGGGCACCAATGTGTTGAATACAGTAGATCAATGTCATCCAGGGTCGCATTAACCGGGGCGGTAAAAAATTCTGAAATAGTAATAAAATAAAAATAGCAAAATTGCGAAGACATCATCAACTCGGTGTTTGCTTTTGTAAGCAGGCGGGTGCATCACTTCAAATTGAAAGTTTAACTTTTTTAATCTCGTATTTTATATTTTCATGTCAAACGTGCGCTGGTTCTATGTTTTTTTTTCAACTTTTTAACATTATTTACTAAGTTTTTGAGATATATCAATTTCTAGCCATCTGGGTCAATTTTATTTTTATCTCGGTCAACCCTGGATAATCGACAGTCTACCATGTACATATGCATACATCTATAAAATGTATAGTATTTTGTGGACACGATAACTCCCGTGGTTTTTATCAGATATTGATAAAAAAAAATTATCGAAAAACTGTCCTGGTAGATATCTCGTATAAGTTTGATCAGACATTTTGTTTAGAAATGGCGGCTTGTAACTCCATTTTATTGAACCTAGAGAAAAAAATGTAAAACACACACAGATGAAATTGACCTAATTCTTGTGGTCAGTGCCGGAAGGGCTTTTTTCTTCTCGGAAACACGCTTGTAGATATTTTAGTGGTCATATTTTATTTGTATTTTTAACATTGTTTATTTTTCACATTTGCAATTCTAATCAGTAGATTTTTATTTTATTTCAATGGCTCGAAACTCGTTCAAATGAATTGTATCAAATATCAAAAATACTTAAATGAATAATGTATATTGTTGACTAATGTATACATACGTAATATATATATATTATATAAAAGTAAGTAATAAAATATTTAACAATGGAATCAATTACTATTGTACATTTTATGACTATTACAATCACGAGTCTTGTGTTCAAGGTTGTCATCATTTTATATGATAATCGATGTTTATTAATAATCCTAAATGAAATTTTTATATTTGTAAAAATAATACTGTTTTAACTGAATATCTAAATGTTTTTAAGTAAATTTTTTTAAATTTCCTTTTGTTATAAATGATTCATTGACGCTTCTAAGTCAGAATCACAGATGTGTTATCAGTGGCGTAACTACAAAAATTGAGCCCCAACGTAGAATGGAATAAAGGGCTCCCTAAATAAGTATTGTATACATGATATATATGAATGTGAGTACTGTGTGATTTATCCATTGAATAGCGAGAACAAAATTAGTCTCTTGTCTCATATAATATTCACACTTTATAAGGCACTTGCAATTTAAAAAAATCTTGTTTCATTTCACGGCGGTGGTTTGGTCCTTAACCTGACATATTAGCGGGATGTATATATCGATAATGCTTTCTCGCAAAAATATCGATCACAAATGGATTGCAGGATGCAAATTTTTTGGGCACGTGTCTAACGGCATAGTTATGCCACTGCTTTTTACATTTACATGATACATTAATGATCTTTACTTATAATGTTCATCTAATTACATTAGTATTGTTTACAATATAAATAATATTATTATTATTATACTAATGTAAGTAGGAATTTTAAATGTATATTAGTCGGTTGTGTATAATGTTTGTATTTAAATAAAATTATCATTATATATTGTGATCTTCGTATTTGTCAGATAACTAATAAAATTACGCTTTCTAAATATTTAAATTAATTTTTATTACTTCATTTGTAAGCCCCGATGAATCATTCTTAATATGCTGAAATGGATCAAAATCACAACTCCACCATGGCATTCCTGCCATAATGGAATTCATGAAACGTCTGTTCAACACGAAAACCACTTGCCAGCCAATGTTCCTTCTAATTTTGGATTACGGTGTGAAATAAAAAATGTTATGTGCAATTTTAATGACTGATGCTATTATTTGTGCGTTTGGGGAGAAAATAAGAAAAACATTACCGTGTCTTGACCACATTACTAATAATGATGTATTAAGATGCATAAATAAGACAAGAGAACCAATAATAACTATTGAGGGAAGCTCTATACTCTGATCACATTCAATTGAATTCAATATTTAACAATGCCCATACAAGGCGAAACACGTCTCAAGTAAATTAAACAAGCAGAATAAAAAACAAGTGTTTTATTTTCACATATGTGATTGGAGAGTTTTACAAACTTACCTCGGAAACAGTAAAATAAAAAAAAGATCTTTTACTACTCATTATGCATGGGTAAAAAAAGATTATCTTGGCTGCTTAAAATGTGGTTTAATGTCCAAATTTATGCACCTTGCACAGGATATGCACATTGCACCGCAACAACGTTGTCAACCTTCAATAGAAGGTGGCACATGAGAAGTCTCGATAACAATTGTGTGCACGCTATGATGCCAAAAGACGTGCGTGCGCACAACCGGAACACCTTAGAGGGAACATTGTCGCTAGCTATGGCGTAGATTCACATTCAAAATTCAAATGGTCCACACAAATTAAATTAATTCTTATTCTATTTTTATACCATTATGAAGTAGCGGAGGGATTATAGACCTGGTACTCTGATGACCATGAGTTTCAAGTTCAGTTCCAATGAATGTTTTACCTTTACATGACCAGGGATCGACAAATGAGTAGCTTGTTGGTCTAGTGCAGTGATGGTGAACGTATGACACGCCACAGCGTTTTGGGCGACACACCAGCATTCACTAATATCAGAGTAATCAAAGAACACGTGTCCCGCCACCAGACGTCTACGTACATATTACATGTGTATCTCTTTTGGGTCTCACTTTGTGAAAAAATTAATTAATTGAAATAAGCAATTAATTAATTGACATCAGCAATCAAATACTATGCGTTCCGTATTTTTTTCCAGTTAAATTTAAATTTAAAATATATATGTTGGGGGGAGTTAGATTTTCTGAAATTTTGACACGCCGAGCCCAAAAGGTTCGCCGTCACTGGTCTAGTGATCAAGACGCTGGACTAGTGATCTAGTGGTCTCGTTCTAGGAGACCAGCAAGTTAGTCCTATTTTCATTAAAAAATTTAGAAGTCTCAACAATCAACGAGCGTGCATGAGAAGATATGTGAACATGGATAATAATAATAATATTGGATAATTTGTATAGCGCTATTTTCGTAAAAACTTTCACCTCAAGGGCGCTTTACACAAACTGTTTATAGTCCTACATTATCTTTGTATTTAAAGTTAAAAATTCTTAAGTTAACTTATGGAAATGATTTTTTGAAAGGTTTGAAAGTTGTGTATCAGGACAGAATAGTGTGGCACTATATCCTCTCTGCCCACCCATGTAGAGAAATGGTATGATGG
>CM062861.1:2493056-2522876 GCA_031772225.1 Eubasilissa splendida
TGTGAAAAAGTGCTAAGAATGAGAAAAAACATTGGTCATACGGAACGACAGCACAAAGACGCATAAGACACATCTAACTCGGTCGGTGTACGCTCTCGCTCTACCACTAATGCCAGTAGTTCACTCTTACCGAAACTCCTCACCTCGCCCCGCCTCGATCGCGCTCCGACCGAAACGGAGCGTGGACAGGGCAAGGCGAGAAAATATAGGTCTGTGATATTTTAAATATGAATTAAATATATTAATTAGAAAGATATACATATAAAATCAATTTTATCGAAAAATATTGTTGTTGCGCCACCGGGATTCGATATTTAATTAATATTTAAAATATCACAGACCGTCTGTTCTGAATAATTACAACTTCACAATAAGAATGTGTTCTCCTAATAATGGTTTTTAGTTTAAATAAATAGTCTGATTCTCAATTCATTTAAATATTCTAGAGTTATTTAGTTAGTAAGTTCATTTAAGGAACCAATTCGGTGCGTTGGGGTCCACGTTAGTTAGTTTTACAAACAACTTTCCCTTTAAGATGATATTATATACTAGTGCGAATCAAGAAAAGCGAGTTGAGAAAAATAAAAATCTTTATGTGCAGTTTTTATAATGAATATTATATATTTATTTGATAAGTTACAACATATAAATACAACATAATTTTACTTATGTAACATACGTTTATCGAATTGCCTACCTAGTGATTTACCTGACAACATTTCTAGTGTACGTTACTGTTAAGAGCACTGCTCACGCCCGATGTGTTTGATAATGATACTTACGTCACATTTATGGACTAACAATTTTTATAATCCACCGCTTCTACATGAAATTCCAAAATTAAAAATGTACACCAAGACAAGCGACCATACCGAGGGGGGAACCGTCACTTATCCAAGACCATTTTACGAGCTAAAGCTCCCTTATTGTTTCTCCTTCTCATTCACCGCCAGGTTGGCATTATTTTTAATGCTACTCGGGCGACCGTGCAGCACCGCTCAGCGCGAAGTGGACTAGGCGCCAAATCAAAATACTTCTCGCTGACCACAACGAGAGCGGACCCCCGACATTCAACTCAAGCCTCCTATTTCGGTTCTACTTTTACGGCGCCTGGTTGGAGGGAGGCTGTTCGATAGCGCCCCGCACACAGTAATAGGGTACCAAATTTGCTCTCATACAACATACGAGTAACATTATATTAATAAGATCTGACAAATAATAATAAAATTATAGTAACCCACAAACCATGAGGACAAGGAGCGTGAGAGACGTTAGGAGACACGGAGAAAAATACGGTACAAAAAGAAATACAAGTAAGGAAAGGGGACTCACCCCACGCACTACTGCCGGCAGATTTAACCCTCGGAAGCAGTGCACTGTGTATCACAATTTAGATTAGTTAATAGAATAAGGTTAGATTAGTGACAAAGAGGTAACGTCACAGCAAAAAACAGTTCTCTCTGACCCCGCGTCGTACTACACATTCTCACATCGTACATGCATTTTTTTTTGGTTACGCCACTGTTTGTATGGAAAAGAAAATTGTTCGTACTATAGAACTACACGTGAAACGTAGAAATAATTAATAATACGATGTCGCGTAAAATAAAATAACCTAAGAATATTTACGTAGACCAGATTAAGTTGAAAATTGAAACATATACAATTGTCAAGATTATTGCATTTTCCGCTAACCGCAGTTCGTCTCGGGTCCAGGTTCCAAGAGTCATAAATCCAGTCACAATACAAAATATATATAACAAGTTTTTCCTCATTGAATAGTTAAAGCTTCTATCCACCTCGCAGTGCGTAGTACATTATAACAGAATAACTTAATTAAATTTAATGTTTATATAATCAAATAATTTTTAATTTCCAAAATGGTTTACAACAGAAGTGCAATTTTAACTTTGGCGCTGCTGGTAACCTCGGCGTGTTCGAGACGAGTGTCTGCAGATCTGTTCGGGAACTTTCTGGACGTATCCTGGAGGCTTCCGGAGCCGAAGGGAGCTCCCAGGTCCGCCTGCGAGAAGGACATCCGAGACATGTACGCCGGCCTCAGGAACATGACGCTCTGGGCTTATGAAAGTGAATATTTTAAATTTTTAATAATGTATATATGCAATCTGGACTAGTGTCATAAATTGGATGCAGAATTGTTAAATTTCTCATCTTTTTGAAATGTTGATAATTCAGCAGGATTTCTCTTGAATTCTTTTCATTTTTTATTAATCAAAGACTTGTTTTCGTTCGTAAGACGATTGTGAAGTAAATCGTGCTAAATTTGTACAAAGCTTTCACTTGTTTCCAGCACCAAGGTGATTCTTGGCTTTTGCCAAATTCTGGATGTAAGAAAAGAGAAGAAATCAAGCATTAAATCTGTTAGAAGTATACGCATTACTAATATAATATATTCGTACGATTTTGGATCCTAGATTAGTATTCAGGGCCTTAAAATGTCGAGCCGATGTATAAGTTCTTAGCGTTTTAGTTTTCCAAGGTAATAATGCTTTGGAAAGATTTATTGACATTTTTTTTACGCAAATCTGAGGTGAACATATCATTATTTACTTACTAGTTTACTGTGTGGGATACAGTAGGTATCCACCTCTGATGCACATAGCATTGTCCTGGCTACTTTGCTGAACTACCGTCTGTGTTAAAGTAGCCAGGTTTTTTCATGCTGTTATTTAATTAAAATTAGAAAGATAGAGTAAGATTGGACAGAGATATAAAAAAAAATAGAGACAATAAAAAAATGCAGTTAACGTGTTGCAATTCTAAAGTGTATTATTAGTGTAGGTATTGTATTGTGATTAGGTTGGAATGTTGGACAGCGATGCTTCTGACTGATCTCTACCCAATTGAATCATATATCTTATTGGAAGTGAATGATTTCCAGTTAGTGTTAAGTGTGTTGTACAGTTTCGGAGCTAAAAACATGTACACGTTGAAAGAATGTCGTTGTCGCTCTCGTTGTTTTGTGTTGTGACAATGATTTATTGCTAGGGGTGAGTTATTGTTTGAATGAAAATATTGCACGAGTCTCTACATATAAATGTGTCTTAAGTCTTTAAATTGAAGATCTGATGGATATCTAATGCAGTGCTCCGCAACCTTTTCTCACCTACGACACACCAAAAATTCTTCCTAGAATTCCGCGGCACACCAAAAGCTAAAATATATAGGTATTAAATTGATACACAAATTTTACAATAAATGTTTGTTTTTTATTTGAAAAGTATACATGCATAAAACATATTTATTTTTACGCAATCTTAATAATTAATTAATGTGATATCTGCTGCGTTGACCGCGGCACACCGGCGTGCCACGGCACACCGGTTGCGGAGCACTGATCTAATGAATTTGTAAATGTAATTTTAATGTCGTAGTACTGTTTTATTGAATACATCTTCAATATCTCAATTTGTAATATAAGATAATCTAAATTGTTGGCTAAAGAAAATGGAATATCAAAGACAGATAAATGAATATTTCCGACATATCATTTTGTTTGAGTTTAGCCGAAGAGATAAGGCATTTTTCGCACAAAATCTCGGTTGGAAGGTTATTCAACATCCGCCATATTCTCCTGATCTTGTTCTATCAGATTTTCCGTTCTCTACCCGACAATCTCTGAAGAATCTGCTTTAAACGTTTCCAGACCGTGATATAAAATACCCATACGCAGTCATGCTGTCAACTCGTGTCACCGTAAGAAATTAGAGTTTCTTTAGAGTGAAAAAATCCGTTTAAATAGCATTAAAATTGTTAAAGCCATAAATTTACTTTAAATATTGACCTTAATGTGAGAAAATGATAAATGTAATAAAATAATATAATTAGGAAGATTAATCAAGTGTAATTAACACGTTTAATCTCTTCTTGACTTACCGCAAATAGTATTACAACAGATTGAATTGAAATATTTTTTTTTTTATAGGAATCGCTTTGCATAATTGGTTTTTTACTAGACATTTCTAAGCGTAAATGTTTTCCAGATAATGAACTAAAAAGTTACATTTTTATTGCGTGTATTTACCGAAATATTACAGGTTTAATTGGAGCGGTAGACCTGTGCGTCACTGCATGGTATGGGAAGGGTTAATATCGACGCTACTCTACAAAATTAGTTTAACGACTTCTTTACTTCTAAACCACCGGGGACTTCTTCAGGTGTGGAATTGAACAATACAGGAGAATGTATTATTGATTAGTTTATTAAAAAAATACGTTTCAAATTTAATTTAATATAAAAACGCTACGAATTTATACATCAAAGTAAAGTAATCACATTTTTTTTAAGAGGAGGATTTCGGTGTTACCAGTGTTATCGATGGAAAAAAAAAGTAATATTTGAATTTTTAACGTTATAGCAAATTATTGTGAACGCAAACCGCAACATATATCTATTGTAAAGAAGATGCCTCCCGACCACAATTTTTAGTTTTTTTATGCATTGTCTGAAATCGTATTTTATCACTTCGAAAAGGTTGATTTATTTCATTATTTATACATTAGACAATAGTAGAAATATGAATTAAATGTATTAATTAGAAAGATGTACATGTAAAATCAATTTTATCGAAAAATATTGCTGTTGCGCCACCGGGATTCGAACCTGGATCTCTTTCCTGACCGGGGAAGGTGCATTATCCAACTATGCTATGATTTTATATGTATATCTTTCTAATTAATATATTTAATTCATATTTAAAATATCACAGAGCTGTGTTCTGAATAATTACAACTTCACAATAAGAATGTGTTCTCCTAACAATAGTAGAGTTTATTTATACATTTGACAATAAAAAATAAAAATAGTAGATTTATGCACCCCCAAATAAGAAAGGTTTTGAATTAAAGGGGCGGCTATCAACATTTATATAATACAAGATCAATATATATTAGATGTAAGGATTTGTTTACAACAAATAAAAAATAAATATATATATACATCTATAATAAAACAATATGAAAATAAACAATACATAAAGTGTTGAGAAAATGATCAGATTAGAACTAGGGAAAGACGTCAAATTGGTACATAGTTTAATAATTTTGAAGACCTTTAATCCGTTTTACAACTTCTTTTTTATATTTGCCGCTAATTTGATTGATTTTGGCAGTTGGTTATACTGTCTAGGAGCAATGTATGTTGATTAGTTCATTTACGAACATGTCCCGATTGTTTTTAAATATATAGTGTGGGACGCTACCGCCAGGGCGCCCTCCGGAGCCCTCTACGGCAGTCAGTTTCACCTGGGGAACTTCGACCAGTGCCTCGGGAAGGTGCGGCCTGATGATGGAAGCGAAGGGTTGCCTCGTCAGTACTGTCTGGTCGTTGTGGACATGAAGCCCGTTCCACATCGAGGGTACCCACGGGAGATCCGGCCGAATGGAAGCGTTTATAATAAAATTTACGCGAGTATACATTTTGTTTCTTGAAAAAACTATTGATCGTATAGCATATTTCCCTGTAGCGTGCTCTGGTCATGGACTTAGGTTGTGCTGCTAATACCGATGCTGTAGAAGAATGATGGGCCGTTTGGGGGTTAGGACGGTGCTTAAATGAAATAAATGTTATTGGCGTCTGTTGAGGTTTATTATGACAGTATGATAAAAACAATGACAGATAATAATGAAAGGAATGAATGAGTGAAGATGTAGAAGGTGCACGTGTCTTATGAAATGAAATGAAGCGAGTCGGCGGTCTTGCTCGGCGAGCGCGGGCCGGCAAGACCGCCGTTGTGAAACGATGAAACTGGAGAGACTGCTTGGCGGTGAAATGTCGAGCCAGGCTTGTAGCAGCAGCGGCAGCGCTGTCGCTAGCGCCGATGCCGACCGAGATGGCGGTGGATTTGAATTCCGATCGCTACAGCTGTATTGCTATTATAGATTGTATTTGGAGGCGCTTTGCCTAGGACACGATCTAACTTGATCTCACGTAAAAAATATACTAACGAGAGTTGTTTAGGTGATTTATACTTCGATGGGTAGGCCTGGTATTTTATGGAATATATACATTCCATTTGTGCAGATTTAAAAACAGAAAACAAAAACGAAACTGCTTCTGTTCTGACGGCGTCTGAGTCGGCCATACGTGATATAAAAACATTTTTGTGTATCGTATTTTTTCGGTTATCGGTTGTATTAAAGTTTTGGAGGCTGGCCAACCGAGTTTTAAAAGATCAAATACTGCAGAGAGAGCGACAATCGTAGAAGAATCGGCGATTAACAGCCCAGTTACGCAAAGGTTAGTGTCGTTTTATTTACATAGGTTGAATGGACATATTCAACAAATCAATAGAAAATCCAGGACTAGCTATCGAAGCTAATTACGGCAACATATTTTAATCCTTCGGACGGATTGGATTTTCGATAAAAAATTGGTAATTGTGTATTTAATTTCGGTAAAAAAATTCCATCGCCACACTTTGTTATATAGATTACGTATAAAAATGGCATTAACGGTACTGCAAAATAAATTCAAAACGGTTTAGAAACACGGATTTTACAATTAAGAATAAAAACCATCTGACATTCGTCGCCAAGTGTGTCTCGTTTTGGCGCCAAGTGATTTCCATATTTTCCTTCATCAAAGACGAAGTACAGACATGGTTTCCATCCCAGGCGGCGTCGTCCAATGACGAAGGTATACAGACATTGGTGCCCCGTGAGGACAAGTGCCTTAATAATGGTGGCGACCATCTTGAGAAGTAGTTTAAGGTGTGTAGCGTCCGAAGAAACTAAAGTATTAAAAAAATCCGATAAATACTTACTTAAAAAACGCGCCTCGCATTTAATGTATAATAAAATTAAATAAATTTGCAATTCATATTTAGACACGCACTATTAATTTAGATTTATTTATCAATGTGTCAAAAATTTAATAAAAATGAATTGATAATTCTGGCGTCTGCTATCAGATTACTCAAAGGTATTTGAGATTCTGTAAAAATAAGGTAGATGGCTCATTCGATAATGGAACGATTAAATGTATTAATATCAAAAAAAGGTAACATGTACGTTCGAAAATTGTCGCTAAAAATATTGTCGCTGTAGCATAGTTGGATAATGCACCTTTAGGAAAGAGATCCAGGTTCGAATCCCGGTGGCGCAACAACGATATTTTTCGTTAAAATTGATTTTATATGTATATCTTTCTAATTAATATTTAGATTTATTTCATTACGTGCAGGAGGCTAGCTTGAACACAATACCTACAATATATAAAAATACAATAATGAATAATTATTCATTTCTTTAATATTATGTAATATTTATCGCAAACACAATTTATTCTAGTCTAGATTAGGTACATGTCTCATTTGAATGAACAGCTTCTTACGATAGATTTGCGAGTTGTAGATCGGGTTTGTAATGTCTACTGAGGGTTGGACTAACGAGTTGAAACGGTTAAAAGCAATATTCCCGCGGAAATGAAAGCAGAAATTCCCGCATCGCTATTGGCTTATGTTTTAGTTGCATTTATGATAACGTTTTTAATACTTTCATATCTGAACGCCGCGAAAATAATATATTAGTTTGACAAAAGTTGTTTGATTTGGAAAAAGAGAAATTTAAAAAGTATATATAAAAGAACCGGGTACCTGTTGAAAATTATCCGGTTCTCGGTTATTTTTAAACCACGCGGGTATCTGGTTATCCGGTTCCGGTTCCGGTTCTGTAACTTTAACCTTCACTGATGCTTTTTATGTAATCCCATCTCATATCTTCAATCCATGTTTGTGGAGTCTGATTTTCCTGTTTTGCGACTCTTATAGCGCCCCATTCGTATATTTACTTTTAGACTGTCAGATTCTCATTTCAGTTTAACAAATAACTAATGCTTTATTACTTTTAAATTTAATTTAAATTTAAATTCATATTTTTATTTGTTGTGTGCCGCATTTTATATTGGTAAAACGGGCAGAAATTTTAATATATAAGAGTAAGGGAGCATTTGAGATGTTTGAACAATAGTGGGTTTTCAGAATTTGCTAATCATTTGATAGAAAATGGTCATGGTTTTGATAAAAAATTGGGATTGTCAATTTTGCATGTAAACGGTGTTGGTCACAACAATAACAATAATTTGGAATCGTTGGAGATAAATAAAGCGTGTAAAACTAATCAAAAAATTATAAACAACCAACTAAATTTAACTACGAGTCCCATTCTAAAATACTAGATTAATTTTTTAAATAATTGTTTTTTTTTTTAAATAGATTCTGGTAAAGAAACAATAATATATGTTTTTTTTAGTTAGTATTGACATCCTGACGAAGAGAATGGTATTTTTGCTATAATAAGTGGTTAATAAAACAAAGTTAACAAATTAAAATATAATTATTTATTCACAGTTTCATTATATCAAACACTTAAAGCCATATCGATCGTTTCAGGACCCTGGAAACTTCGCAGTTTTTGGTAAAAATTTGGCCTATTGGGGTATCTGCACACCGGCCAGCTGCCGACCATCAGAACTGTTGACTATTCTACAGACGCATTTTCACGATGAGTCGGTGAGAATTGCAGCAGCTCACGGGTCCGGGATTGAGGCGGTGCGCCACGAGTTCCAGCCACGCATCCCACCAAATGGATGTCAACGAGCTGATGACCCTCGACCGGTGACCTATGGCGCTGTGGCCTTCTTGTAAGCTAAAATAATTTGGATTGTTGGTTGCTTTCTTATTCCGTCGGTTGGTATTTCTTGTTTGTCGTTGTTGGTATGATTAATTTATGTAGTGTGAAGGTCGCAGCTTTCTGCGACCGATGTATCGCTGTCACACCACAGTCGGAGCGACAATTGCGTCGCCAAATAAGTAGCTTCGGGAGTGCGTTATTTCGGCCGATCGGAATAATATCCGGAGATAATACACAATACTTGGAAACATCGGACCACAATAGCTACATACTATCAGTCCAGGTTAGTGGGGATTTTTCATTCTAAATAGGTGATCATATTATCAATAGGAAACCCAGGAATAACAACATGTCGAAGGAATTCACTAGAACAATATGCAATGAAGACCCGCCTACATAATGCGGATCATTATACATTTAATTATAACGAAGAAAGGAATGAAGGAGTGTTTATATAAAACATTTGATTTATTCAATACAAGATTTTTTTTTTTACAGTTTTTAAATAATATATTTTCAGTTTACACCTCTCAATCTGGCTGTGACAGTCGTTGAATCCGTCCTGTCATTATTTTCGTTAAAAATTGCCGAAAATATATGTTTTCACGCATATTTTACCCTCGGCTTTTTTTCTTTCTTTTTTTATTAATACTAAAAATATAATACAATATTTTTCTTCTCTATGAGAGTAAGACTCGTGTATAGAGAATATGAGATAGTATTACGAATTAAAGACGGGGTGGAGGCTGCGAGTAAATGCTGGTGTCCGGATGGAGAGTGAAGAAGTAACGCGCGTAGCGGGGCGCCCGGTGACACGCCCGGCTTTGCTTTGGTTTGTTCTGTTTCTAGTTCGTTCGTCAATGCTTCATCGGTTCCAGATATTCCCTATCATAAATGGTTTAAAGCTTAGATAGCACCTGTGAGGATGAAAGCCGAACTGTATTTAATATTTTATTTATTTTATTAATATAACTACTCTAAATATGTTTGATTTCTTCATTTTCAAAGAATGTAATGACTCTGTAAAACTTGCAGCCTTCTGCTGGGAACGCTCCTGGCCGCCGTGGTTCTGGCAACGACGTTCCATCACGTTAGACAGTTGCACAGCAAAAAAGGTAAACATCATATTCAGTTGTATATAATATAATAAATAACAAAAAATTATTACAGTTATATAAACTTCATCCTTTTTGTGTGCACTCACTTTTAACCTTTACCGTACCGCGATGTAAAATACCCACACGCAGCCATGCCGTCAACTCGTGTTACCGTAAGAAATTTTTATTAAAATGATTAATCCTATAAACTTACTCTAAATATTGTTAATTAATTACGAAAATGGTATCAATTCCGAGCATTCATCAAGTCCTATACAATACGACCTTTTTTCTTATCGCTCTTCATTAAATTAGTGAGAAAAAGAGATCATATATTTGTCTGTTTGTTATTATTTCTATTGTGAAATTTATATACCACCTCTGTTTGTCTTACCACAAATGGTATTTTTGCCAGCATATTTATTTCACATTTGATTGAATTGAAAAATAATTCTTTTTGTAAGATTCGCTTTACACGAATGGTTTTTCACTTGTCAGTTCTGAGTATAATCATTTTCTTTATAATTAACTAAAATATGAATTTTATGTTGCGTATATTAACCAAGATATTACAGTTTCAATTGAGGCGGTAGACCTGTGTTGCTGCATGGTTTCGGAAGGGTTAAGCTCATTAGTTACCCACTAGCGATGAGCTCAAAATCACGAGCCGTGTGTCAATCACTGATATCTTCGAGTCACACTCACTACCAGTGATTGAATATCTGGGATTCATTATTTTATTTTATTTATTGATTTATGATTCGGCGCGTGTGCAAATGAAATGAAAATATTCATGAATGATGGTAGATTCTGTCAAAACGTTATACGCATTTGATCCGAAATGCTGAGAATTTGTCCCGAAAAATAAACTTTTTTTACATTTTTCAAGGGTTTTCATTCTCTATGTGATAATATTAAATATGATATATGTAGCGATCGGAATTCAAATCTACCGCCATCTTAGTCGGCATCGGCGCTAGCGATAGCGCTGCCAGCTGCTGCTACGACGGCGGTCTTGCCGGCCCGCGCTCGCCGAGCAAGACCGCCAACTCGCTTCATTTCATTTCATAAGACACGTGCACCTTCTACACCTTCATTCATTCTTTAATTCTATCTGTCTTCATTGTCATTGTCATATCTTACTGTCATAATAAACCTCAACACACCCCAATAACATTTATTTCATTTAACCATCGTCCTAACCCCCAAATATATATTAAATATACATGCTAGAATCTGTTTTTTAAATAAATGAAGTTTGAATAATATAATTAAATATGCTTTTTAAATTTATTAGTGTATTGTGATATTGTGTGGCGTACGCGTATTAGTAATGAAACTGTGATCACAGTCACAGTTTTCAATCACTGCTATTATCGAATATCAATCACAATCACACTAGTGAATCAAGAGTAGCATTTTTTCTCATCACGGTTATCCACCACTTTGATTATTATAGTTTTGTTTTTGTCTGTGCTTGAATTTTTAATTTTAGTCGGTATAGCTACATTGATTCCTGAAGAAGTGACCGTAGGTTTTGAAACATGTTGATGTATAAATAAATAATGGTTTTAAACAAAGTGTTTTTCTTATTTATTATTAAAAAAAATGAAAGCTCATCTCTGATCTGTCTGTACGGCGGCAGTGGTACAGCCATCAAAGGAATGCTGCAAATCATACGGCGGCCACATGAAGGCGAAGCCGATTACTTTTTCAATGTTTTCCAGGTAGTTGCAGCTTCGTGGCCAGCGGGAAGTATTTCCGTAAAACCTCTCAACCTGGCCGATCTCTCCGTTCCTCTCTGTTGTGCGTCTTGGTTTGCCAGTCTCCGATTATTTGTCAAATTTTAAAATTGATATTTTTGTATAACAATTTTTTCTTTTGAGCATTTTTAACGTCGAGGGTTACAACAATTATTGGAAAACACATTGTCGACATCTTATGCCAGCAATCCGCTCTCGCCGAGGCACGGCGAGAGCAGCACGAGAATGTACTGCGGCTCTCGGCTTGCATCGGCTGTTCTCGTGTCGACTCGGGTCGTCTCGTGCCGCCTGCCCTCGCCGCGAGTGTACAGCCAGTCCTCGGTTTCTCTCGCTCCGCCTCGAGCAGATGGGGAGCCTTGGCGGGAGTGTGCTTTGTTACCACTCGGGCCTCGGTACTGCTGACATTAGCTAAATGGGTTATTTTTTTCGAGTTTTTCGAGGGGCCGGGATTTGAGGCTTTACCCAGGATCCCAAATTAATTATATATTATAATATTTATTAAACTCCACAGACGACGAATGTCCCCCGGCGGTTATGGCCTTCTCCCTCATCAGCAACTTGAAGAAACTTACCCAGAAAGAAATGGCGTCAGAATTGGGGATTCTGAATGGTCTGCGAGTCATTTCCATAATATTCGTCATATTCGGCCATCGTTTTATCGGAAACTTGGCCGGGCCGATATCCAACAGAGGCGCTGTTGAAAAGGTAACGTAATCTGACACTCCTCAGACATCATCAAGTTCTCAGAAACACTACTGTGTCTGTTCAGTAGAGTGCAGTCAGCTGATAAGTTTTGTGGAGGTATATCGCCGGCGATCCTATACCGGTGCGTAAAACAGAGCACTTAACAGGCGTAAAAATGCATCCAGCACCGACGTCGGGTAAAAATACTCACGCGCCCGCAACCGTTTAATATTCCGGTTCTTGGGACTCACTCTTGTTGCCGCCGCATTCACGATAACACCTCCAGGAAATGCCGCTGTAACTCATCATATTTAATTGTATGGCCATTGTGAGTAGTTTTCGTTTCTTAACCTGCTCTGGCCACACACACACACGCACACACGCACACTTACGCAATACCACCGCGATCATCAACCGCGAACATAAGCGGAACCACGTGACGTACAATCATATCCTCTCAATCTCAACATCCCATGTAGTGATGAGCTCAAAATCACGAACCGTTAGTCGATCACTGATATATTTGAGTCACACTCGCTATCGGTGATTGAACATCTGGGAGTATCGTGATTCGTGATCTGTTATTCGGCGCATGTGCATATGAAATGAAAACATTCACGAGGGAATAACGTTATAATTCGTAACAAACACCATCTAGTATATTCTGCCGGAAACTTTTTACGCACTTGACCCGAGAATATTAAGAATTTGACCCGAAAAATAAAGTCACATTATTTAAAGGGTTTTTCATTCTTTTTGTGATGATATTAAATTACGTATGCTAGAATATGATTTTTTACGCAAACACAATTTGAATAAGTATATATTGTGATGTCGTATTAGTAATGAAACTGTGATCGCAGTCACAGTTTTCAGTCACTGCTATTATCGAATACCAATCACAATCACATCAGTGAGGCATTTTTTCTCATCACTAATCCCACGGTTTCAATCCGTATCAATCAAGTATTTCTGTAAGAAAGTATTAACATATATTTTTGACTTTCATATCCGTGTGACGGCCTCTAAGCCAAGGTTGAATGTATATTATAAAATATACATTTTATCAAACGTATATAAATAATTGTAATTTTCAGAATCATTCGCATGTTGCATTAATGATTATGACCCACGGAGATCTGGTAGTGGACACCTTCCTATTAATGGGTGGCTTGCTCCTGGCCTACAGACTCCTGCGAGGGAACACCAAGGATCCATTATCCGTAACAGGACTGGTGTTCTACAGATACGTCAGGTGAGTTCAAATCGGCTTAATAGCGAGGCTTATAGGCAGAAGAAAACATTATTACCAAGACGTTAATCTCAATCTTATTAAAGCTAAGAAAAATACGCGACTTAAATTCAATAGCGTATCCAAGTCAATGCAAAACGAAAAAAGAGAAGAAATTCAATATGGTTATTAGCAATTATCGCAAAGATTTTAAAATTTAGACCCTCCAGCGTCCCTTAAGTGCTGTCTTTATCCATTAAAATTGTATAACATAAATCAATAGAACATAGTTTTACATATAGATGGAAGATTAAGGCAGACACTCAGGGATCCATTCACCAAAAAACATTCCCAAAAGAGGGACAGTGGACGAGACACAAAATGGATTGAGTCACACTTACATGTACAGGACTAACGGAGTTGCAAAACGCGAGGTATGGAGAGTGAGAGGTAGGCGCGTAGGTGGAGTCCCACCCACACAGGCCGGCCTAACTACCCACCTAAGGAGATCCAACGAGTCACCCACACCCGAATAAATTTCTTATATAAAATAAGATTCGTCCCATTAGTAATTAGGCCTGCATTCATGGGCGGGCGGTGTCTAAGTCCAGTCAAGTCACCAATCATACGTTCACGTGCATCTCTAGGTATCTCACAAGTTCACAAAATATGGTCAGGTGTCTGTTCCACTCGCCCACATGTACACCACGGGGCATCCGCAAGTCTAAACTCAAACAGTTCAGAAGCCTTACCACTGTACTTATTTTTATCGTACTATACGGGGTTATTAAAAATGATGGACTCAATTTCATACAGCTATATTTCTCTGCATGTGAATGTCCTACATAGCAATTGATAGAGAAGGTCCGAAAGTTTCACCTGATTGGCACCAGGATATTGGAGCTATTCTGAATGAATCTTTATCTTAACGATGGATAGGTCACATTGGGAATGAAGATCTGGCTCTTCAGTTCTGGCCCCCGAGATCTCCTGATCACACGCTCTGTGACTTTTTCTTGTGGGAGTTCGTAAAATAAGCAGTTATGTACCACATCTACCAACAATTATGGCCGACCTGCGGAACCGTGTCACAGCTGCGGTGAGCTCGGTAACACGAGACGTGCTCCGTCGGGTGTGGAACGAGTTTTTCCAGAAGGGCGAAACGGGAAAACTGAGGACAGTGGTAAGCCGTGGATGGAGACTGGAGCCTCTGGGAGACCGTATATCTATCAACAAGATGGAGCACCCGCTCACACGAGCCATTTAGTGCAAAATTGGCTCTCTGACGTAGGTTGACATGTTTTGGTCGAAGGACTTTTGGCCTCCTAACACTCCCGACCTAAACCCTCTGGATTACTAAGTGTGAAGCGCGATCAGTTGAAAGTAGCTTTAGGGCGAGGATCGAAGAGGTGCGAGAATCCTTTAAATGAGATATAGCAGCACTTTTTGGTATCTTTGTATATTGGCTTAAATAAACACCTTTTTGCAATAACGTATTTTTGTCCGGATTCTAACGGCGCGCCGTGTATACTTATATGTTTTTTTTTTTGCAGGTTGTGTCCGGCATACGCCTCGGTAATACTGTTTGTCAGTCACGTGCTTCCGTTGTTTGGATCTGGACCGTTGTGGCATATCCTCATAGACATAGAAGTCGACACGTGCAGAGCTAACTGGTGGACTAATTTGTTGATGATCAACAATTACGTCAATTCGGAACAAATAGTGAGTAATATTTCTAACCTCTCTTGACCTTAAGGATGTACTTTCATTTTTTCGGTTTGGAATTTGAGAAATTCTACGCGAATTGAATACTAAATGACGTCATTTGTTATGTAAAATAGTTGATTTTCACGCATTCGAGACGAACTGTCAGAATAAAACTAATTTCTAGAGTTTTATCCACGTTTTTTCCTAATTATTATTATGGAATGAAGTAATATGTGTATTTTCCTTCCAATTAATCTATCTAAATAAAATAATTTATATTAATATGGTTTGAAATCAGTCAAAGTTTGTGAGCTGATTATTTCATAATTACTAAGTATTTTGCTGTGTCAAAAAGACAACCGTATTACATATATACGGAATATTCAATTGCAACTTATATACAAAATAACGTACATAAAATTATTACTTTGTTAGAAAATGTAGTTTTGCTTTTAAATCAGTGTAAAACCATCCAATATACGGAATGTTGTGAATAAGTTCTTAATAATTTATATTTAACTAAAACATGCGTGAAAAATGATCTTGTCGGCGTATTTAACCCTTCTCAAACCATGCAGTAACACAGGTCTACCATCATAATTAAACCGTAATATTTAATACATAACATAAAATTCATATTGTAGATAATCCTAAAGAAAATATTAGCGCTTAGGAATGTGTAGTGAAAAACGGGAATCGTACAAAAACAATTATTTTTTTCATTCAATCCGTTGGTAAAAATACAATTTGTGATGTGAAAGTCAGAGATCACACACTATTTTCACAGTGAAAAGAGCAACAAACATACAAATATAATTATCTCTTTCTCACTAATTAAATGAAGAGAGATAAGAAGGAAGGACACATTGTATAGGACTTAATGAATGCTCTAAATGATGTTATTAATATTTTTTTCAAAATTGAATGTACAATATTTAGAGTAAATTCGTGCCATTAAAGCCATTTAAGCTAATAAAAACATTTTTTCTAACTGTTATTTACGGTAACACGAGTTGACAGCATGGCCGCGTTCGGAAGGATATTCGGAAGGAAGTTCCACTCGCCACAGTCCCGTTCTTCTGGCACCTCCAAGGTGGACTGTAACTTTAGGTTTTGTAACACTATCTCCGTTCAGGATCTCGACTCCTTCAGATTGCACAGGACAGACACTTGGACACACGTCTCACTCGTTTGTTGTACTGCAAAATTTACTTGTCACCGCTCCCGTTCAGGGTCGCCGATCGACTGACACGGCGACAGGTGAGGAAGAGGGGGAAGGTAGAAGGCACAGTTCATTATCTTCGTTCAAGCATAAATATATGTCCCAAACAGTATATGAGTAAAAATTGACTATTTATATAAATTTAAATCGTTTTTATAATTACGAAAATATACAAAATGTCACGCAAATTTAACAGTTTATAACTATTATTTTTAACATTTTGTTAATTTGTACGTTTAGATTTGTCTCCGTAATCTTGGCTTCAAGATTATAAGAGAATATATTTTTTGTACGAATTTGTGGTACACGCAAAATGATTTTAATGATGGTCGTGGTCTTTCTTATTATGCGTATTTGGTCTTAATTATGGCAAATAATTATCAGTTTATTAGTTTTAAATTAGTGTAATGGTCCTACGAGGGGCAAGTAAAAAATAAGGTTCCTACATTTTTTTCAGGTATAAGGTATTTTTTATTGCAATAAATAAGTAAACCATCTGAAAGCTTGTACTTTATTCTATTTTTCTACATAGTCTCCTGATTTTTCTATGCATTTTTCCTGACGAGTTATCCACTTCTGAAAACCCGCTTCGAAGAATTCCGCCGCTAGGCCGCCGATGAACTTGGTGACCGCTTCTTTCACCTCTTCATCTGTATTGAAGCATTGTCCACCCAAGTGTTGCTTCAATTTCGGAAACAAGTGGAAGTCGCTGGGAGCAAGATCAGGGCTGTAGGGGGCATGGTCAAGCAATTTCCAGCCGAATTTGTCCAGTAGGGCGGTGGTCTGTCGAGAGACATGCGGGCGAGCGTTGTCGTGGTGCAGCCTAACGCCCTTGGTCAGCCTTCCTCTCCGGCGATTTTGGATGGCTCTTTTGAGTTTTGTCAATGTCTCGCAGTACCTGTCCGAATTGATGGTGGTCCCTTTAGGCATAAACTCGGTCAGCAAGACGCCTTTTCGGTCCCAAAACACCGTAGCCATCACTTTCCCTGCGGAAAGCGTCTGCTTAAACTTTTTCGGCCTAGGCGATTCAGGATGGCGCCATTGTTTGGACTGTTCTTTTGTTTCTGGAGTGACGTAGTGACACCACGTTTCATCTCCCGTAATAATGGAGTCCAAGAATTCTTCGGTATTCTCGGCGCATTCTCAAAGAAACCCCTCGGCACACTTGACACGATTGTCTTTGTGGGTTTCTGAAAGCATGTGTGGGACCCACCGCGCGCACACCTTGCGATAACCAAGTTTATCGGTCAAAATGTTGTCGATGGTTTTTTCACAAACCTCAGGAACCTGGACAGCAAGCTCCCGAAGCGTTACTCTCCGATCTTCGAGGAGAATGCGCTCAATCTTCGCCACGACTTCGTCCGACACCGATGGCCTCCCACTCCTTTGCTCGTCGTGGACGTCTGTGCGTCCTTCGGAGAACTCCCTGCACCATTTGCGGACGTGTTGGACGCTGATGCAAGCTGTGCCATAAACTTCTTCCAACTGTCGATGAATTTCAACAGGTTTAAGCTTCTTCGCGTTTAAAAATCGAATCACCGAACGGATTTCACACCTGGCGGTAACGGCGATGGCGGGTTCCATAGCGGATGGCTGTCAGGCCTTTACTGAGCGTCGCAGCGTTTGCTCCCGGTAGTGGGGATGTAGTTAAGGGACCAACAATCAAGGCGGTGTTGCCGGATTTCGCCTAGCATCTCGCGTGGCGAGTGTACAGCGTAAGGAACCTTATTTTTTACTTGGCCCTCGTATTTAAGTAAAAATTTAAAAAAAAGTCCAATCTAGTGTATAACTTCTGATATAAATGAATAATAAAAACGAAGATTTTCGTAAAAAATGCAAAAAAGATGAATTAATCTTGAATAATGCTAACTGCGCCATCAAGACGACATTAAATGTAATAAATTATGTAGCTGTTTGTTTCATAATCCTAATTTTTTATTTGTTATCTTTTCAGTGTGTACTACCGACTTGGTACATGGCCTGCGATATCCATTTCCTCCTCATTTCCTTGGGTGTCGTATGGCTGCTCCGCTCTCGACCCCGGCATTTGCCTGGTCTCGTCTGTCTGGGTGTTTTGCTGCTGATTTCCATCCTCGTCCCCGGCTTCATCACCTACTTCCACCGGCTGCCTGCTACGCTCGTCATGAATAGCCAGTGAGTTAGATGACGGTGTCTATATAATTATTATATATAATATACTATGTGTTAGTTTTACGTCAACCGGTTTTAATATCAATGTATCTTCGTCAGGACTGGCGTACAACTGAACTGATATTGAGTGATTTGTTGATTTCTAGACTCTAAATTATCCAACGTAAGGCCTTTATTATTAATGTGTAAAATTTCAACACCGTTTTCTTTTACTTACTCGTGGCTGGTCTCTAAACGGTTGGAAAAAGATGATATATAGATGCATATTTGAAAGTGTTATTTAAATCTACTGAAAAAAATGATATCCTACCATATTAACAATGTATTTGCGGTAAAACGTAAAAAAAATCATTTTACTACTAATATTTATTACGTAAAATATTTTACATTTAATTGAAATTGAAGTGATATGAATTATGGTTTTGGGGGAGGATAGAGGCCAGTGGTGTAGCGCTAAAAACAGTAGGGCCGGAACGCTACTAGTTTACCCATACTAAATGAAAATAATATTTGTTTATTTTTCTCAAACATGGGTATTTATTATTATATTAATTAGTGCGCTAGTATTTCTCACAAACGATCGTTCTGGAACGGATCTTCTAATGAATCTTACCGGAACGCGTTCCGATAGCGGAAAAAAGTATCGGAACGACTTTCCGGCGCGTTCCGGCTCCACTATACTACAGAATATAGATAATATGAAGTTAAATTCATAGGTTAAGATAAAATACATATATATTGTAATACTAAATAAGTGAAATGGGACGAAAATGATGGGGATCGGACGAGGGATCATACAGGCCGAGGGAGTTTATGAAGGGATTTGGGATGGAAATTAATTTAGAATAAAATGAGGAAGAACAATTTGAGGGACTGTTATTATTATTGGCCTGTCAAAAACTGCTTGCGATATCTAACAAAACACCAACCTTTAAACGTCACATTAGCTATGCACATCAGCTTTAATAGACCCTGAAATGGGAATACCCCAAATAGTTAACAATGTAAATGCATAATTTTTTTTTTTTATAAATAGGTTACTGAATAACCCTCGCTTTGAGCGAGCGTTTCAAATGATGTACATCAAGTCTCACAATAGGGCAAGCTCGTACCTGATCGGGCTGCTGACCGGCTACTTGCTCGCCAAGCACCGCCGTCCAGGGAAGCAGTTCATCTCCACGGTAGGCTGATCCAAATTGTGTTTCGTGGGTTCAAATGAAGGAGGCGCCCTATACTTTTCATAAATAACATAAATTTCCTTAACATACGATAAACACATTTCATACTCATTCAAAACGAAAATAATAATATTGAGAAGAAAGTTATTATCTACTTTAATATTAAAAATTATTAACTAATGAAAACATATGTTTAACCCATTACAGATGACATTATAATTTTTCGATTTTACAGTACGATAATGCAACATATCTATGATTTGTTTTCAAGAAATCGATAGCAAAGGTCTTCAAGCATCATCACAAACATAAACAAATACAGAAATCAGAAAATAACGTAAACAAAATTATCCACGAGAGAACATAACAGTGCCCTACACCATCACTAGCGCCATCTATGGTGATATTCACACGTACTAGAGGGAAGTAGCGATCTGACTAATGCACACTATTTACACGTTTTTAAATACCAACATTAAATTAAACTCTATAGTTTGAAACGCATTACATTCTACGCGCGCAAACTGAACGATACTGGATGACAGGAGGACTCTTATTATTTCATGTTTGGTATGATTTTAACCGCTCCTCAGCGCGTGTGTACGCACACTAGTGGCGGGCGAAATACGGCGACTCATAGTTGAGTCACTCGTGCTGTGGGCATGCAAGGCGCGACTCACATATAAGTCACCCTCGGGGAAGGGGTTAAAACTATTTACTTCCATATGATCAATGTAATTAAACACCCCATGTTTTCATCAATTCAATTAATTCATTCAAATCAACTCTGATAACTTGCGCAAAATAAATTTGAAGACAGGTTTTTATTTCACACACGCATACGCCTATTTAATTCGAATCAGCAATTTGTACAACACTCGAGTTAGTAATTCATCTCACGCAGGCGCTTTGCCAACACTTGAATGGTAAGAAAGCAAATGTATTTTAGTGTAGTGTGAAATGTAATCCATTGTTGTAAATCAGGCCTATTCTCAAAATTGCAATGTTGAAATGAAGGTGATCGTTACACCAACCCTCAAAAATAGACAGTATGTAAATTAACGTCCGTGTTATATTTGAATGAGAGAGAGGGAGAGAGAGTGAGGGAGATAAACGTACCATAATCTGTCAAAACATAAAAATGGCAACAGGATTGGCCGTGATTCTTCACTACGACGCTGCGGATGAGGAAATCAATAGGTAATTTATGAACAAACCTTTTTCTGTGAACTTTGAATACTGTATTAGTACTTATTTTAACCAAAAACTTATATTTTTAGTCGAAACTCGAGAATGGAAAGACGTTGTTTGCGTGATTTGTGCGGTATAGTTGTACCTTATCAAGGCGGTATAGTTGTAAAAATTGCCCATTTGGAATTTCCATCGGGTTGCACTACTGTCTATTTTTGAGGGTCGGTGTAACGATCACCTTCATTTCAATATTGCAATTTTGAGAATTGGCCTGATTATAATGATATAACCACCTGAGAAATTTATTAATCTCGTAGAAATGGTCCATCCTGATTACCGCAGCGTCCGTTGTTGTGCTTCTTGGCGTAATGTCAATTCGGATCCTGATCTACTCGCCAACCAGACCTTACGACGCCGCGGAAGCCGCTCTGTACGCCGCGCTGCACAGACCGGTCTGGTCCATCGCCATGAGTCTGCTCATCTCGTGCTGCGTTCTGGGGAATGTTCGTAAGTTGTGATCGCTCATGTCCGCGACAGTTTCACATCATCTGTGCCACGGCAAAAACATTACAGATTGCCTAAAAGTTTGGCGGAGACAGTTAATATTTGATTATTACTGTAATACTAATTTAATGTATTAATTATAAAGATATACATATAAAATCAATTTTATCGAAAAATATTGTTGTTGCGCTACCGGGATTCGAACCTGGATCTCTATTTCTAATCCGGGGAAGGTATATGTTGCACTTTTTTCAAATTAATACATTGTTTTTACGGAATCTCAAATACCTTTGAGTAAATCGATAGCAGATGCCAGAATTATCAATTCATTTTTATTAAATTTTGGACACATTGATACAACTAATATATTATTAAGGAGAACACATTAATATTGTGAAGTTGTAATTATTATTAATTATTGTAGTGTGTTCCGCACAGCATTGCGCAACGATGGACGCGAGAGAAGTGGCCCGAGAAATAAATAAATAGGAGGGGGCCATTTTTCCGCGTCACGAAAACAATCCGCCCGGCATCCCGCGCCACTGGATTTTCTACGTCACTGCACCAACGGACCGCCGCGTGGAGGGGGTAGCGGGCCGCGGCGAGACTCCGCCCCCGCCGGCGCGCAGACTATGCCGCATTTAGTTTTACGAATAACTAGTTGTAGAAAATTATATTGTATAAAAATATTATGTTAATAAATAAAGAATGGAAGGGGCGATCGCCCGGCGATAATATTATGCACCTCAAAAATCATTCAGGTATTGAAAACGAGTTTTCCAAGTTTGAGGTGCGATAATTAATTCCCCGGGCCATCGCCCCGGATAAGACTTATCAGGCATCGCGAGGAGCAATAAAGACTATAAGAAAAAATACTCGCGGTGCCTGAGAAAGTAAAAATGTAAAGAGGAGAGAAGGAATGCCGGAGAAATCCAGAATCTGCCGTCTTCTCCTTCACGGCGAGAAAAATGAACAAAGTTTCGAGATCTCGCCGCCAGGGGGTGGCTGCGCTGGACCGCAGCGGGGCGGCAGGGGGACGGATCCGGCATTCTGATTGGAGGAGATCTCCTGGAGCCTGTAGCGCTCGTGGCATTTTTAGATGTAAAATAAATAATGGTCCAGTGGCTGCAAAGATCACTCTCGTTTCTACTCTCGCTTCGTGCACCACTGGACTTAGAAAAAAGCAAATCTCGTCTTTCATTCATCTCTCATCATTGGACCCCTGCTATCATCACTACCACCGAATCTTCTGGCTTCCTGACTTTGCAACGACTTTGGATCACGGACCTGGAAATTCACACGACAACGGCTGCTACACTGGACAAGATTTTTGGACCCCCCTGGACCGCTGCACCACGCTGCAGATAATTTTGCCCGAGCTACCAGAGCGAACCGGCGAACCACCCCTACATTTACAGTTCTTGTTTCCTGTACGGAACAAGTGGTCCTTCGACACCGGATTGCTGCTTCGCTCTGCAACTAGCAGAAATTCATCATCATGTCTCGATCTGGATTACGATCGGGACACGCCGAGGAGCAAGAGAAAATGATGGAGACCGAGGAGCAGAGACACGAGCCATCGGACTCAGACGCACCCCAGTCTGAGGATGACCGAGGCTCGCAACGAGAGTCATCTACGACCGTGACCGAGGACACCATCCGCCAGCTGAGAGCGGAACTCCGTCGGAGTGAGCGACAGCATCGTCGCCTGATCAAAGAGCTGCAGCGTGACCACGGCGAGGCGCTACTCCGAGCACAGGCAGTCACGGTCGGCGCCGAGAATCCCGGCGGAGTGGCGGCCGGAGCCGCCACGCATCCCGATTCGGCGGCCCTGAGAAGGGCCGTTGAGCACCCCGATTCGGCGGCCCTGAGAAGGGCCGTTGAGCACCCCGATTCGGCGGCCCTGAGAAGGGCCGTTGAGCACCCCGATTCGGCGGCCCTGAGAGGGGCCGTTGAGCACCCCGATTCGGCGGCCCTGAGAAGGGCCGTTGAGCACCCCGATTCGGCGGCCCTGAGAGGGGCCGTTGAGCACCACGATTCAGCGGCCCTGAGAAGGGCCGCTATACTGGATGCAGCACCAAGCGCAGGACCGAGCGCAGCATGGCCCGCCGCGCCGGGAACCGCCTGGGCAGCAGGACCGAGCGCCGCACAATCCGCGGCGCCAGGAACGGGACGGACCGCGCCGCCGGCTGGGGGCCAGCAGGCGGTCTTCCCGCCAGACATCGGAGGCATCGGGACCACGGGCAGGATTCCGCGGGCTCACTCGGATGACACCATGCAGACACCGCCGCCGGAGGGGGCCGCGGCGCACGGTACTACATCATTCACGAGGGAGTGGGTTCGCGACCAGCGGGACCCGATGACAATGGTGGCAAGCGCCATCTCCGATGCGATCCGGTCAGCAAGGATCGGAGAGAGCCCGAGGACACACTCGGGCCAGGACGAACCGCGCATGAACGCCTTCATTGCGCGGCAAGCGGTGGCAAAGGACTTGCCGCCGTTCAGCGGTGACCCGCTAGACTGGCCGACCTTCAAGGCGCAGTATGATCAGTCCACGGTCTTGTGCGACCTGTCGGCTGCTGAAAATCTACTGCGCCTACAGAGAGCCCTGAAAGGGCGGGCCCGAGAATCGGTTGCGGCGCTTCTTATCGAGCCCCGCAATGTACCCGAAATCATGGCCATATTGGAGAGGTGGTACGGCCGGCCAGACAAAATCGTGGACAGCATGCTGGAGCGGGTAAGGCGCCATCCCCGCCTCACCGACACGGCCACCACTGAGGCGATCGTAGAGTACGCGGTCGCCGTGAGGAACGTGGTGGCCACAGTAGAGAATTTCAATGGCAAGCAGCTGGCATCCGCGCAGCTGCTGACGGAAATGGTGGGGAAGATGCCAACCTGCTACAAAATGTTCTGGATGGGCGAGCGCCGCGGCATGACGAAAGAAGTCACTGTGCACGACTTCTCCGCCTGGCTGACAGAGCTGACGGCGGAGGCACCGCATACCGGGTGCCTGGAGCCGGCGGCGCACGCACAGAGAGGGCGCCGGAGCGCCCAAGTACACGCCACTCAGGAGGAGGACGGAGAGCCCGAGGGAGGCGCGCCCGCCAGGTCGAGCGCAGCCGCGGGCCACAGAGAGCGGCAGTGCGCGGCGTGTAAATCGCCGCGACACGGGACGGCCGCCTGCACAGAGTTCGCCCAGAAGTCATACACGGACCGATGGGCGATCGTGAGAAAACACGGCGTGTGTTTTGTGTGCCTCGAGCCAGGGCACCGAGCCCCACAGTGCCGGTCGACACGATGCGGCATGAGCGGGTGCCGAGCGCCGCACCATCGCTTACTACACGGGGCGCCGCGAGCCACAGCCGCGCCCGGAGGATCGCACGCAGCCGGCGGGACGACGCCGGCCGCCGCATCGAGTGCACGCCGGCGATCGGAGGGGTACGCCGGCCCAAGCAGTGATTTAGTGGGTCTCACCGGAGACCGCCGGCATCACCGAGTGTTGTTGAAGGTGATCCCGGTACAAATCAGTGGCCCCCGGGGGCAAATAAAAGTGCATGCCCTCCTGGATGAGGGATCGACGGTCACTCTGATCGATGCAAAGGTGGCCAGTGCCGTCGGGGCCCGAGGACCGGTACGTGAACTGAGAATTCACGGCGCGAGCGGGATGTGTGCATCCGATGCCCGCTCGCAGATAGTGCACTTGTCGGTGACGGGCGACGGCAGCGAGTACTCGTTGAGGGCGAGTACGGTGCGCGGGCTAGCGCTTCCCGCGCAATGGACAATGCCGGCCCGGGAGAGAGGGGCACGCGCGGGCCGGGAGGCCGCGAAACAGGTCATGCCCCAACTGTTGATCGGGCAGGATCATGCGCACCTTATCGTCACCCGGGAGGTGAAGCCGGCGCATGATTCAAGGATCCTGTCACGTACGGCCCTGGGGTGGACCGTACACGGCACCGCGGAGCCACAGGAGAGTGAGGCGAGCGCCACCATTTTGGCACTCGCCGGAGTGCCGAGCCCGGCCGCCGATACCCGCCTGGAGGCGCTGGTACGGCAGCACTACGCGGTGGACTCGCTGGGGGTGACCACCGCGGCCCGGGTAAACACAGAGGACGCCCGGGCCACTGAAATTATGGCGGCCACTACGCGCCAGTTACCCAGCGGTCGCTGGGAGACAGGGCTCCTGTGGAAGCGGAGCGATGCCGGCTTACCAAACAACAGACAATGCGCGGTGAGCCGGCTGGCCGGCATCGAGAAGCGGTGCGGCCGAGACCCGGCGTACGCAGCAGCATACGGAGCCAAGATACAAGAGTACCTCCAGAAGGGATACGCCCAGCGAGTGGAGGAGAGCGAGGTGGCACGGCTAGGCGGCCGGCATTGGTACCTGCCTCATTTTGCGGTATTCAATGCCAATAAGCCGGGAAAAATAAGAGTCGTCTTCGACGCCGCCAGCCGGTGCCGAGGGACCTCGCTGAACGACGCCCTGCTAACGGGACCGGACATGCTATCATCGCTGCTCGGCAACATCTTCCGGTTCCGAGAGGGAAGGGTGGCACTGGCAGCCGACGTCCAGGAAATGTTTCTGCGCATCCAGATAAGACGGCAGGACCAGGATGCGCAGTTATTCCTGTGGAGACGGCCGGGCGAGACAGAGCCCGGTACGTACCGAATGACGTCGATGATATTCGGAGCGACGTGCTCGCCAAGCAGTGCGCAGTACGTCCGGAACCGAATAGCCGACGCCAGTGCCACCAAGTATCCTGCCGCCACCGAGGCCGTCCACACGAGGTTTTACATGGACGACTACCTGGACTCGGTGGACACCAGGGACCAGGCACGACAGATGTCGCGAGACGTGGCCGAGGTGCTTCGTCGCGGGGACATGCACCTGGCGAACTGGGCCTCCAATGACCCGGAGGCCCTGAGGCACATTCCCGAGCACCTAAGGTCAAACAGGCCGGTGCCATTATTGGGAGAGGAGAAAACAACAGAACGCGTGCTCGGGATCAGCTGGGACCCGGTGTCGGACAAATTCGTGTTTGGATTCAGAAGTCTGCCAGAGCTGCACGCCGAGGATCGCCCGACCAAGCGCGCGCTGCTGAGCGCGGTAATGCGGATTTTTGACCCGGTGGGCTTCGTAGCCTGCCTACTGGTAAAGTCAAAAATCCTGCTACAAGCGGTATGGCGGTCAGGGGTCGGCTGGGACGAGCCGATCCATCCCGAGCACGCGGAAAGATGGAGAGCGTGGCACCAGCTAGCCAGGTCTAGCCAGTGTGCAGTGCCACGACAGGCGATAAGAGGCCGGAGAAGCCGGCCAACGCTCCACGTATTCTGCGATGCGTCAGAACAAGCGTGCTGCGCGGTCGCATATTTCGTCGAGGCAGGAGAGGGCGGCACTTACGTAGCCTTCACCTCGGCGAAATGCAAGGTGGCCCCGCTCAAGCCGCTGTCCATCCCACGGCTGGAGCTTCAAGCAGCACTAATGGCCGCCCGACTGGCGGCCACGATAAGGCGGGAGCACTCGTGCACAATTGCACGAACCGTCCTGTGGACGGACGCCACCACGGTCCTGACATGGATCAGGACGGATCCCCGGGCCTACTCGGCCTTTGTGGCCAACCGGCTCGGGGAGATTGACGAGCTGTCGGACAGCGCCGATTGGAGATGGGTGCCCACCAGGCACAATCCCGCCGACCTGGGCACCCGAGAGAACGAGCCGCTCGATCTGAGCGAGGACGGCAAATGGTTCCGCGGGCCGGACTTCCTCCGAGGACCGGAGGCAGCATGGCCGCGGGAATCCGCACGGGCCGAGCCGAGCCGAGAGGAGCTCGAGCGGCGGCCAGAGACGGTAGCGCTCACCAGGCACTCGACAGCGACCGATGGGGCTCTGCCCGACATCACCCGCTTCTCATCATGGAGCCGGCTGGTGCGCACCACGGCGTGGGTCCGAAGATTCGTGGCGAATTGCCGACGCACCCGGAGTGGGGCGCCGTGCGCGGACCTCACGAGTGAGGAGAAGGAGCAAGCAGAGCGCGCCTGGGTCATACACGCCCAGGCGCAAGCATTCGGCCAAGAGAGTCAGCTGCTGCGACGGGGGGAGCCCCTCCCCAGGGACAGTCGCTTATACCCGCTGACGCCGTACCAGGATGAATACGGCGTCATCCGGATGGACACCCGCTTGCAGGCGGCGGCGAGCACCGAGATCACCCCCGGCGTGCGGGCACCGATATTGCTGGACGGTGCCCACCCCTACGCCCGCCTGCTGATCAAGCATCAGCATGAGAAGAGTCAACACCCGGGCACCGAGAGGACGGTGAGTGACGTCCGCGGGAGCTTCTTCGTCCTCCGACTGAGGCCGACGGTGCGCCGGGTGCAGTTCGAGTGTCAGGTGTGCCGGGTCGCCAAGAGCCGACCACAACAGCCACTCATGGGACAACTGCCGGAGGCCCGACTGGCTCTGCACAAACCCGCGTTCACCCATTGCGGGGTGGATTACTTTGGGCCGATGGAAGTGACCATCGGCCGTAGGAGAGAGAAGAGATACGGCGCGCTCTTCACCTGCATGACGACGCGCGCCGTGCATATGGAATTGGCCAGCTCCCTATCGGCGGACTCAGCCATCATGGCCATCCGGAGGATGGCAGCACGCCGCGGCCATCCGCGCCATTTCTATTCCGACAATGGAACCAATTTCCATGGCGCGGACCGAGAACTGGCCACGGCGCTACAGGAGCTACGCCAAGAGCCGCGCATGGAAGACCACCTAAGCGGCGCGGGGTCCGACTGGACCTTCAACCCGCCGCTCGCCCCCCACATGGGAGGGGCCTGGGAGAGTCTGGTGCGCTCAATAAAGCGCGCGCTGGGGGCGACGTTGAAGGAGCGCGCACCAAAGGAAGAGACTCTCCGGACGGCACTGGCGGAGGCCGAATACGCCGTCAACAACCGTCCTCTGACCCACGTGTCGGTGGACCCGCGTGACAGCGTGCCGCTGACCCCGAACCACCTGCTGCTCGGGACCTCGGGCCAATACCAGCACCTGGCCGTGTACGGCGCACTGGACGAGCGGACCTGTCTCCGCAAGCAGTGGCAGGAGGCGCAACAAATCGCCGACGCGTTCTGGCGCCGATGGCTGAAGGAATACCTGCCCACTCTGGCGCAGCGACGCAAGTGGCAGGAGCCAGCACCGCCCATCCAGAAGGGAGCGGTGGCCATCGTCGCGGACCCCGCGCTGCCACGGAACTGTTGGCCCATGGGCATAATCTCGGAAGCGCGGCCCGCGGCGGACGGGCAGGTGCGAGCCGTTCGGGTGAGGACGGCGGCGGGCGACTACGACCGGCCCGCCACAAAGGTGATCCTCCTGCCGACCCGGAGGCCCGGGTCCCAGGCGGAATGCGACGAATAGCTGTGCTGCCTGAGGAGTGCGGCGGAGCCACACGGGGGGAGTGTTCCGCACAGCATTACGCAACGATGGACGCGAGAGAAGTGGCCCGAGAAATAAATAAATAGGAGGGGGCCATTTTTCCGCGTCACGAAAACAATCCGCCCGGCATCCCGCGCCACTGGATTTTCTACGTCACTGCACCAACGGACCGCCGCGTGGAGGGGGTAGCGGGCCGCGGCGAGACTCCGCCCCCGCCGGCGCGCAGACTATGCCGCATTTAGTTTTACGAATAACTAGTTGTAGAAAATTATATTGTATAAAAATATTATGTTAATAAATAAAGAATGGAAGGGGCGATCGCCCGGCGATAATATTATGCACCTCAAAAATCATTCAGGTATTGAAAACGAGTTTTCCAAGTTTGAGGTGCGATAATTAATTCCCCGGGCCATCGCCCCGGATAAGACTTATCAGGCATCGCGAGGAGCAATAAAGACTATAAGAAAAAATACTCGCGGTGCCTGAGAAAGTAAAAATGTAAAGAGGAGAGAAGGAATGCCGGAGAAATCCAGAATCTGCCGTCTTCTCCTTCACGGCGAGAAAAATGAACAAAGTTTCGAGATCTCGCCGCCAGGGGGTGGCTGCGCTGGACCGCAGCGGGGCGGCAGGGGGACGGATCCGGCATTCTGATTGGAGGAGATCTCCTGGAGCCTGTAGCGCTCGTGGCATTTTTAGATGTAAAATAAATAATGGTCCAGTGGCTGCAAAGATCACTCTCGTTTCTACTCTCGCTTCGTGCACCACTGGACTTAGAAAAAAGCAAATCTCGTCTTTCATTCATCTCTCATCATTGGACCCCTGCTATCATCACTACCACCGAATCTTCTGGCTTCCTGACTTTGCAACGACTTTGGATCACGGACCTGGAAATTCACACGACAACGGCTGCTACACTGGACAAGATTTTTGGACCCCCCTGGACCGCTGCACCACGCTGCAGATAATTTTGCCCGAGCTACCAGAGCGAACCGGCGAACCACCCCTACATTTACAGTTCTTGTT